>CANYBF010730147.1:0-26023 GCA_948192965.1 Dalechampia spathulata
ACGAACCGTAAAAATCCAACAGATTCACATGGGTATGGCATTAACATTCAGATTCAACATTCAGATTACAAAAACATGATTTCAACATGCAAATCGCATTAACAGGCTTAAAACATGACGATAGAAACACGTAAATCATAAAAAAAAGTGAACCACTCGAAACATACGCGATCGTATATGTTATTGAAATTAACATATGCGATCGGCACATGATTATATGCGATCGATGCCGAATGTAAAAGAAATCAAAAAACAGTATTTTCCAGAACATATGCGATCTGGGAAGATCATATGCGATTGCATATGATATTGAGATGATCATACACGATCGCACATAATGATATGCACGAGAGAAAACATGAGCAAAAGATCAAAACACGCAGAAAAACATACCCAGAACATTAATCATTAGATTTATGCATGGATCTAATGAAAAACACATAGAAAAGCATAAAAAGCAATGGATCTACCTCTTGTAGATTCTCCTTAGATCCAAGTTTAGGGAGTGAGAAAATAGTCCAAATCCAAGCTTAGGGAATAAATCACCTAGATCTAAGTGATTTTTATGAGTTTTTTGTCCCTAATTACTATGATTTCAGGTTTTAATTTCTCCTTTTATCCTTTATGCAAAAGGGAAGAAGATCTCAAAGCAAAAATCCTTCTGCCCCAAAACAGAAGAGAGAATTTGTTTTTTTTTTTATGCAAAAAGTCACTCCCCCCCTCAAAAATGATGATCTAAAGGCTTTTAATGAATTAGCCCTGAGGTCATATGCGATCGCATATGTTTGAACATATACGACGTGTTCAGACATATGCGATCGCGTATGTTTGAACATATGCGACGGCCAGGCATACGCGATCACGTATGTTTGGACATATGCGGCGTGTCCACAAACATATGCGGCGTGGAATGATCTGAAATGGGCCTAAACTAGCCCAAAATAGCCCGAAATGGCCCTGAATCAACCCGAAGTCGATCCGAGTTAAGATGGTCTGAATGTAGGGTGTGACAAGGCCCCATAGTGTAAAAGGGCCCAAAAAGTGGTAAATAGCATACCAATCATTCCATCCTAAGCACGGTGGCAGATAGGGTGTGTTATGTGCGCACAGAACGTGTCGAAACAGGCACTAGTGGGGAGTGGATATCACTAGCATTTAGCGGGCCCCACAGCGAGGTAAGCCTACAAATGTGGCACTTGGAATACCACAAGATGGGCCTTACGTAAGGTAGCAGTGGAATGTATTCTGTAAGTACAGAATAAACAGAATGTGTTAATAATGGTAGCGGGCCCCGTTATCGCTAGATGGGCCCTACAGCGCAGTGGGCCCAGAAAATGGCATTTGCGATGCCAGGCGTTGTGCCTTGTGTAAGGCAACTGGAAAATGTATTCTGTGAGTACAGAATATACAGAATAGGCAATAGGGAAGGGTATTCTGCGCGTACAAAACACTCAGGATACACGGCGGGTTCCGCCAGGTGCCATGGTGAGCCCCACCAGTTCTGAAATGTTCTGCACACCAGAACATACAGGAAAAGACACAAAGGCCTAAACGCATAATCAAGATCAATATCGGGGACTAAATCCTAGCCGAATTAACGAAGACCCAAAATTATACGATGGTGAAAAGTGAGGGTCAACAGTTATCTAATAAGATTAGCATGGTAGGCTAGGATACACACTTTTATCATGCTTTTCAAGTATTCATGATGTTGTGATAAAGAGCACAAAACCCATTCAAGTAGTAAATTCCTCCGAGCACTCATTGTCAGGATTGGTAGATGAAGATAGATAAAACTAGTTAATATAGAACCTATTTCCTTTTTTTCTTTCTTTAGTTGTGGTTTTTTGCTTAGATTCATTATGTTATATTTTTTTCATCCATATGATCTCTGAAGAAGAAAATAATGAACATTTATTACAATCAAGAATAAGATTATAGTCAATCTTAATATAGGTTTCATAATAGCTATATGGGTCTAATATAATTTGCATCTACATCAAGTTTTAGTTATGGACTGTTATGAGAGAAATCATTGTGCATATTTTTATATTATAATTATATCAATAATATGAAATAAAAAGATAAATAACAATATAGAACTATCTATCATTTGTAAATATAATATAAAAGTAAATTAGTAAAAATCATTTTTTAAAATAAAAATACTAATTTTTTAAAAATTAGCTAAATGTTTATATAAATTTTATTTTAAATAAAATTGAGTTTTTGTATACCAATATTAAATTACACTAACATAATATTATTAATTGAATCAAATATATAATATAATAATCAATTTTATATATAATCATATTATACATAAAATATATATTACATATAATAAAATTAAATGTAACATAAATTATATATTAATAAGTTATATCAAATATTCATATCAATAACTTTTTTTTTCATCTATTAATAGTTTATCTAATTTTGTTAGATGATATATTCATATTATTACGAATTTAAAATCGCATAAAATAATTAATAATAATAGTTAATAATATTAAATTATTATTTTATGTATTATAACACCCGACCAGTGAACACGCTCCCATAAAATGATTAATAAAAATCATATAATTAGGAATTCATTAATCACTCTATAAATGATCTATCAAATTTCTTATTTAAAAATTTTTTTTAGATAGGTGACAAACTATGTAATTATAGCATCTTTGTTAATAAACAAGCATAAAATATTTTTACTATCCATAATTATACAATGATAGTTGCATAATCAAAAACATCCGCTAGAAATATGTTATACCATCAATGGTATATTCTAAGAACTATACAAAACTTAGACTATCCCAACCATATTGGTGTCTTGCTGATCCGGGCGCCTCTCTGAACTACTCTGACCTACATTCATCAAATGATAAATGCTGAGTATAAAACTCAATGGTGTCCAATAATAATTATGCTATAAATAAAATTCCAGTATTTTAATATAATATAATATAATTAATTAATAATTTAATTAAGAAAATTCATAACAACTAATCATAATAATTACAGCAAAAAATAAAATCATGATTAATTTTATACCATTATAATAATAATCATTTTTCTGTTAATTTATTTCTCTATGAATTCACCATTTTTCTGTGAATTCATCATTTTTCTGTAATCACATCAATCTCTGTCTCTAATTATGTACAATCTCTACTAGGTATATTTTTAATAATTTATTTTTCCAGTATTTCTATATTCTCTGCCTCTATACTATTTCAGAATATAAATATACTAGCGTCTACATTATTTCTCCATTTATATATATTTATATGTATATTGCTATGTATATATATATATAATTATGCCTCCCTTATTCCTCCAAAATATTATATTATTGATTCCTGATACATGAATTTTTGGCATGTATACATTTACATAATGATAGCATAACTATAAATCAATAATATTTTAAAATAAAATGATATATCACATATCCAATATTAAAAAATAACAATCAATATTCATAACATTTTATGTTACAATGCTTGAATCGTCGAGTCTTTTGTTTTACTTACAATTTCATTTATAGAATAATTATTATCAGGCATAAAACATAAACCATCTTAATCTATTTAATTTATGCATTTCTATAAATTATCAATGATTCCAAATATATAAGTAAATAATTATTATCTTAATAGAAGGCATGGATTCATATAATATTACCAACCAATATGCTCAAAAGGCCACTTTACATATAAAAATAAAAAAAGAAAATGGAAAGAAACGAGAGAAATTGTACAGGTACTAAAGGTCAACTAAGCACAAAATTGGTATTCATACTATTGGTCCCATGGTTTACTAATTTTAATGTTAACAAGCAATTTATATAATGTTTGGCATGATTTATGCATTTTCAAGATGTGTACGATCGTACCATTAATTGGTACAGGAGTACTAAGAGCATTTGAGCATTTCTACTTGAATTTGCATTTTTGACAGAAGGTTTGGCATGAGTGTACCAGTTTCTTTATACGATCGTATCATAATTACTACTTAAATTGACATTCTAGCTTTTAGGAGCTATACGGGCATACCACTTTGGTGTACGATTGTACGTGACTCTGGGTAGAAAATTTTCTATCTTAATTAAAAGCATTTCAATGAAACTATTTGTATTTATTATTTAGGCTAATGGACTCCTCTTATGAGAGAAACATATTTATTAGTGGGAATTCATTTCTTCAAGTAAGTATCTTGAATCTTGCGCTTATTGCAACTTTCTCTCTATAATTATTCTTGCTCTCTTAAACTTCATTTATTGCCCTACTTTGATTTCTTTGTATTGGTTTAGTGAGAGTTATTAATTGGATATTATTATTGTAATTGAGAGTATAATCTTATAAGATTGATCTCTATTGTAAAGGTTTGAGTGAAGCCTTGAAAACATTAGGGTTAAGATTCTTGTTTGAGGAATCCATTCTTGTAATTCTTAAAGAATTTAGTGGAACCCTAAGTTGCTACTTAAGAGAGTGGACGTAGGCAATTTATGTGCCAAACCACTATAACACTTGGGTTGCTTACTTGGGATTTCATATACCTTACCAAAAAAAATCAATTACTTATTGAATAACATTTATTTTCTATATGAAATTATCAAATAATTAATGAACGATTGTAAAACTATTAACTGATTACTTTACTGTAAAATGTCTACTATTAGGTAGACTTTTCCTTTACTAATCAATCCTATTTTCTTTTAGGATTAATAGTAACTAAATACAAATACAGTCGACATCATTAGCTATTAATCTATGATATATATACCTAAGTCATTAATAAACTCAAAGAGCAAGAAATTAATCAGAATTTCAACGGACATTCATTCATATAAACACATCAACCAACACATATATTTGATGTTCATGACCTGCTTTAATTAAAATTTACTATTAAAATTATTGATGTCAAACAGATTATCCATTACTTGTTAATTTCATTTTAAGAGCTAATAGTAATTAAGCATAAACTTATTTTGTTTTACCTTTATTCATACGTGAGATAGGGGTAAGGATCCTTCTATTTTCCTTGCATGACATGTAAAGTTCTAGATATATTAATCATATATATTATGTAGATACATTAAACATTTACATTTACATGTATAATGCATACGTCTTTCAATTTTTATAGTTTAAGAATACTTCGTATCAACAGTTTAATATTAAACCATGAGTGCCTATACTACTTTCTTTTGTATTAATTGTATTTTAATTTTTTTATTATCCTTAATCAAATACATTAACATAACAATTTAATTCACAACATAACTTAACACCTAACAACTCTTTATCTTTTTTGATAACTTTATTTTAATATAGTAATCACCTATATATATATATATATATATATATGCATATAGGTTATGTTATTTGGTCTATTTTGATAACATCATCTCATGAATGAATAACCATAAGGTTTATTCTTCTATTTTCTATTGTATATGTATTTATCCAGGTCATAGGTCCTAACATTCATCTAATCATGTTTAATCCCTCTATCAATATATGTACCTAACTTAATTAGTAGCCAATACCTCACTTATTTAAGAACAATGACATACATGCATGAATTCAATTTATGCTCACTAATCATGTCATATGTTAATTACATGATCCAGATTTTGTAAATAAATTATATATATAGTGATTTCATATGTAGGTTATATCATACAAATAAATACCTCCACCTAAACTAAATAATGTTCTTATTATGTATTCTTATTACAGAACCAATTAATGCATAAACAAGTTTTTATTATAACACTTAAGAGAAAAGGTAACAAACATGTGCATACATACTTAATAATTCGATACCCAACAGCTTAGTAAGCCTTCCTCATAACTCTATATATACACATAAAGCATGCTAAAATATAGTGATTTCCATCTCATACTTCCTAGAGGTTAATATGTATAGCCATTCCATTATGACCATATGGGTGGAGAGTATTAAACTACTCATTTAGTCAAAAAGGTATTCAATTCAGTGCATTAGTTTAACAACATAACTCAATCAACTTGCATCACACACCCTCACTTATACCCATACAATTTACACAGTTTAATATTGTATAAGATTGGCATATGGTTTGTTACATAGACAAGTCTATATTAATGTTATTTCCATTAAGGGCTGCATGAACATTCTTAATCCCAACAGATTTTTTTTCCACCTCACTGATGCATAAAAAGAGATGTATAATCAATTTTCTTCCTAGCCAACAGCTACATGTAGCACATATTATATGCATTAAATTATTTGGTCTGTCCTTATCCTTGGGATAACATGTTTTCACAGCCAAAGTACTTGACCAGTCCATCTATTTAAACACATAGAGTTATGTTCAATGTATAAGGAATTTGCTACTATCCTTGGAGTCACAAGTAGCATGATGGTGATGCTGATTGTGTCAGCGCCTACGAGAGAGGTCATCTCGTATTTGATCAGGGCATTCAACATTAGCCCTACGATAACAAGGTCACTACTAACTACAAAGGGCTTTGTAGATCTTACTATTCTCTTCTGACTAAGTGGCCATAAGTTGGTGACTACCCCTTCATGGCTGAGGGTAGCAGGATTTAGATTGCTGACATAGTTTCTATTGTCAACCTATCTAGCCATGGGGATTTGTTGATTGGCCCAATGATACACCAGATAGAGCAGGGTAGGTCTCCTTTTCTGATGATTATGGTAGAGATAATCCTAGGGCTAGAAAAAGTTAGGTGGGGTCAGTTTGAATGCCTGAGTAGCAGTCTGCTTCTGCTCCAGGTATGAATTCTAAGATGCTTATATAGGTTTTCAACTTAAAAAGACTATATTTTTTCCCTCATTTTTGCATAAGTTGCCTCTTGTGAGGTTTTTGGCTCATCAGATCATTGATTTTGCTTTGGACCCTTACTTTTTCCTGAACTAGCCCCTTGGGCTTCAGCTTAATGGGTTGCTCTAATTTTTGCTTGAACAGCCTCTTGCAAGGTTTTCAACTCAATGAACTTTATTTTTGTTTTATTTTCCTTTTTTTCTTTTCTTTTTTACTACTATAGATTTAGCTTCAGGAGAAGTTGGGGATCCTAGTACCACCAGCGGGTGACCCACAGAGGTACGTACCTTGTAGCCATATGCGGAGAGGCTACACCTTTGGTGAGGCAAGAACGTTGACATTCAATGGCTGGGTAAAATGGATGGGAGACATCCTAGAGAGTGAGGTCAGGTGGACCTGTTCGTGGTGGCACATACAGCATGTGATGGTGAGGGCATATATAGACTGCATTCCACTACCAGGATTCAAATGTTGTACTCATTACAGTCCAACGAGAGTATATCGTCAGTACGGTCATAAATAAATTATTCCTCAACTAACTGAGCTTGAGGGAGGATGACTGTTGTCCTACTTTTTAGAGCATGTAGAGAGAAATTAGCCTTACTATAGGATCGTGCTAGTCGAGATCCCTAAAGCTAGATCTACTACAGATGATGAGTATAAGCTGTGGGTACTGTGCCATACTTAGGATTCTGTACGATAAAACTATTAGGTAAAAAAATTGTATACAATAAAGAAAGATAGTGCTTTATATTTAAAACTAGTATTACTTATAGTTAAGTTTATGAACATGTGTTCCATTTTCTTTAATGAAATTAAAACATTTGCATGAAAAATGTTAAAACTGATATAGAAGTTCCCCAATATGCATCAGACTTAACCCTTGTCATTGACCAGTCCCGTGTAAGATTTTCTGATCAATTATTTTAATATTCTCCTTTTGCTTTCAAAGAGCGCTAACTTTTGCATGAGCCATCAAGTGAATTTTCAACTCATTGAGCAATCATTTTTTCTTTGTCTTAACTCTTGTGTGAACTGCCTATACATGTTTTCAACTCACCAAACTTTTTTTTTATTTCTGCTCTTCTTTTTGCCCTTTGCTTTAGATAAAATACTTCTTCAGTCAGTCAAGGTTGATAAGTTCTAAGAACTTGTTACTCTCTAAGTCTAAAATACAAACAACACCTTTGGATAGAATCTTCTTAACCAGAAATAGACCCTCACAGTTAGGTCTAAACTTTCCATATGGGTCACAGATAGCTAATCTTACTTGCTTCAAAACTTGATCACCTTCTCGTATAGCAATAGGCTTGACCTTCTTATTGAATGCATTTTCCATGCACTTTTTATAAAGCTGTAAATGATAAAGAGCCTTCAACTGCTTCTCATTAATAGTAACCAACTATTCATACCTGGCCCTCTTCCACTCAGCCTCTGGTAACTAACCTTCTAGAATAACTCAAAGTGACTTCAGCTCCACTTTGACTAGTAATACAGCTTCTATCCTATAAACTAGAGAATAGGAGGTAGCACCCATAGGACTCTTTGCAGTGGTCTTGTGACCCCATAAAGCAAATGGCAACTGCTCATGCTTATCTCTATAAGTTTGCACTATTTTGGCCAAAATTCACTCAATCATCTTATTGGCTGCCTCAACTACCCCATTAGCTTGAGGGTGATATAGAGAGGATCAATGATGCTCGATCCCATATCTATCTAATAAGTCAAACACCTGGCCCTGGAACTGCACTACATTATTGGACACCAAGTGATGCAGTACCACATATCAGCATATGAGATTCTTCTCTATAAACTTGGCAACTTTCTTTGCCCCCAGTTTACTGTAGGATTCTACCTCCACCTACTTAGAGAAATAATCAATAGCCACTAATATGTATCAATGTCCATTAGAAGCATTAGAATGGATCTCACCCATAATGTTGATTCCCTAAGCTAAGAAAGGCTATAATGTTGTCAAATTCTGCAATTCAACAGGTGGTATGTGACTCAGATCTTCATGAATCTGGCACTCATGACATCACCACATAAACTATACACAATCTATCTACATGGTAAGCTAGAAATACCCTTATCACAGAATTTTTTATACAAAGCAAATCCATTTATATAAGACCTATAAACACTAACATGGATTGTTTGTATGACTGATTCAATCTCCTTCCCCGATATGCACCAAAGTTACAAACCATCAACTATTCTTCTGTAGAGAACTCTCTAATTCCCAGCAAAGTTAGATGTTAGCCTCCGTAAAGCTAGCTTATTAGTCTTATTAGCTTCTTCCAGATAAGCATCAATTCTCAAAACTTTCTTGATACCTGTATACCATGGAGTCTCATCTTACTGGTCTAGTGCCATAACCAGGTCTCTTTCATAACAAGGAATCCTGGACTGCTCAATGAATATAGGCTAAACTTGATATGTAGTTGTTTGTATACTAAAGCTAGTGTGGCCAAGGCATCGACCATCTAATTCTCATTATGTAAAGTGTGAATGAACTGACATAAGCTAAAATTGTAAATCATGAGCTTCATGTATTCAGCATAAGGCTTGAGCCTTTCTTCTCTAGCATTCCACCTGATCGTGGACTGATGAATGATAAGCATTGAATCACCAAACACCTCTATATCTTTGGCACCAATCATCAGCAATGCTTTGAGCCTAAATAGACATGCTTCATACTTAGCCATGTTGTTAGTGATTGTAAAGCTCAACCACTTTGAAAGCATAATCATTTCACCTTCAGGAGTGATCAACATAACTCCTATGTCTGCACCTCTTTTATTGACAGCATCGTCAAAGTGCAACTACCCTCAAGTGCTCATCTAGGAAGTCTAGTTTGAAGGTTTCATAGTCATCCATTAGCTTGAATGCTAAGAATTCAGCAATTGCTCTACCTTTGATCACCTTTGTAGTCATGTACTACATATTAAACTCTAATAACAGGATCAGCCACCTGGAAGCTTCCCTACCAGTGAAGGAGCTTTATACAAGTACTTCATAGGATTGACCTAGGAGATCACCTGAACTTAGTATGATTAGAAGTAGTGTTTGAGCTTCTTAGTGACCCAAACCATAGCCATGGATAGTTTCTTAATAGTGTTGTATTTGCATTCTATTGGTAATAATTTTTTACTTAGGTAGTAAATAACATGCTTAATACTGGCTTTCTCTTGAGTCATCATAACACCCATTGATTCCTCTTCTAAGGATAGATAGAGCAATAATGGTTTTCTCGATAGAGGTGTCTGCAAAATTGATAGGTTAGAGAGATAATGCTTCACTCTCTTGAATGCGAATTAGCTATTTTCATCCCAAACCAAAGGCTAGTTCTTCCTTAAAAGCTTAAAGATGGGCTCATAGATAGTAGTGAGCTTAGTAATGAATCTGCTGATATATTGGAGGTGTCCCAAAAATCCCCTAACTTTAGTCTTAGTTCTGGGAATATGCATCATACATATTGACTTTTCCTTGTCAAGATCCACCTTGATACCTCTCTAGCTGACTAATGACCCAATAGCTTACCAAACATCACCATGAATATGCACATCTTTAGGTTCAGGTTGGGCCCCTACTTTTCAACCCGTGTGAGAAATCTATTAAGAGCAATTGGATGCTCTTCTCTAATGGAAGACTTCACCATCATATCATCAATATAGACCTCAACCTCTTTATGGATTAGATCATCCAACAGGGTTATTGCAGCTCTCGAGTAGGTAGCATCTGCGTTCTTCAAGCCAAAGGGCATAACCTTGTAGCAATAGATCCCCTATTTTGTGATGAAAGTTGTCTTCATCTTAACAATAATAGTTGATTGTACCTAGAAAACCCATCAACAAAGCAGTACATAACACTAACAACTACACTGTTGACCAACATGTCAATATAAGGCAAAGGAAAGTCATCCTTTAAACATGCCTTGTTCAAATCCCTGTAGTCCTAACCTTACCGTCTTTCTTAGGAACTGGAACCACATTGGCCAATCATTTAGGATAATCAACCACCTCAAGTAACTTGGTATCCAACTACTTTTGGATATCCTCCTTAACCTTTTGAGCCCATTCTAGTTAGAGCCAACATAGCTTTTGCTTAACTAACTTGAACTCAAGTCTGATCGGAATTCTTTGTTCTGTAATAGTTTTATTAACACCCGACATGTCTTTGTAGCTTACAGTAAAGGCTTTTATATATTATTTTAACACTCTGATAATTTTTATTCTCTTATCAGGGGTTAAATTTGATGTGATCTAGAGAAGACATGGTATGTCATCTATGTCAATGTTAACAATTTCAATACATGATGCGTTAATGTCAAAAAAGCTTATGTAATACTCATGTTCATGCATAATACCATCAGAATACACATCATAAACATAAGTAAAACTAGTTTTCATTGCATTAAACTTTGAAAGGATTATATCATCATCAAAAAGTATAAAGATTGGTACATCATCACCCTTATACAAAATCTCATCAAAAGTACTATCTACAAGTGTGGCAATGCCCTCATAGACCTTGTGAAGAAGTAGATCCTCCATATCAAAACTTTACAGCTTAGGCTCTAGTGTGGTAGCTGTGGTAGTCTCTGGCTCAATGCGATCGATGGTGAGATTAGCAATGTCACTGAAGATCTGGAAGGCATCATCAAGGCTGTTGGTAGAAGAAGTGGCGGTGACCTTCTCAAATGCTATCAAAGCTAATAAGTCATAGATATCACCAAAGATGGTAAACTGTTGATTAAAGAAGTCCTCTGAGTTAAGCAACTTAAGAACACGATCATGTTATATCTCCCCTTAGATAAAAGCAACCACTTGCACTCTTTTGGCTTATCTAAAGTATAGAGGCTGAACCCAATGCAATACCTCTCCTCCCACATGGTTGTAGGGATGTTGAACTCCACTGGACTCTATTGATATTGGCCTAAACCTCTGCCAGGAATGAAGTTCATGTTGTGTAACATATTCTCTACTATAAGACTCGGTTGGTATGAGTATGACTTAGGTACTCCAATGGCAATTATCTAAAAACCAATCATGAGAGGGACATCCTCTCTAATGTAGGCTAAGGCAACCTCATCATCTGTTGCAATAGTAACCATACCCTCATCATGTCAAAGCTTGATCTTCTGGTGCAGAGTTGATGGCATACCTCCCAGGGGATGGAACCACAGCCAACCTAATAGCAAAGCAAAAGATACTGGAATGTTGATAACTATAAACTCCACCATTAATTTAAACAGCTTGACAGTAATAGTGGTAGTGAAGGTGCCAATAATCTCTCGTTTAGACTCATCGTAAGCCTTGATGATACTCTTAGATGGCTTCAAGTTTGAAGGTTGGATCCTGAGCTTGGGAAAAACCTTAAGAGAATAAACATTAATGCCAGAACTATCATCCACCATGACATAAAGAGTGTAGAAGTTCATAATATACATCTTGATGAAGAGTGCCTTATTGTGACAGATACCCTCGACCTGTAAATTTACATTTGAGAAAGTGATCAGGCTAGATTGTAACTCTTAATTCATTAACTAACTCTTCATACTAAAGGCAAAGGTAGAAGGAAAAATCCTCATGCTAAAGAGTGCCTTGATGATGACTTGTTGATGCTGCTGGGAGGATAGCACCAAGTTCTAAATGCTAATATTAGCTTATATCTTTTTCAACTACTTGATGACAACATTATCATATTGAGGTACCTTATCAGCAAGTTATGGAACTAGAGCACTACTTAGACTAGCTTCATCCCCAATATGACTAGCCTCTTTCAACTTCTTTAGAGCATCCGAATTCTTCCCGAGGTTAGGAGGAGTGAACATCTTACC
This sequence comes from Dalechampia spathulata, assembly GCA_948192965.1. Lineage (NCBI taxonomy): Eukaryota > Viridiplantae > Streptophyta > Magnoliopsida > Malpighiales > Euphorbiaceae > Dalechampia > Dalechampia spathulata. The sequence goes on from CANYBF010730147.1 coordinate 12,687, forward strand.
ACTATAAGTCATGTTGCAAACTCAAGAGGACATCTTATTAGCAACTAACCCTTTTTGCTACTTAGGAGACTTACATGCTGGCTTGGCTACTTTGGGAGTCTCGGATGACTCACCTTTCTTGGAACTCTGAACCTCTGTTGATTCAAATTTAAAAGAACCCTAAGTAATTGTAAATTCATCCTTTGAATTACCATACCATATGTCAATGGCACCAATGTCAAACCCACCACGGGGTCGAAAGCTGATAGTAGGTAGTTGAGTGACTGCCTCATTGCCAAGTGGATAGAAGGAGTCAAGAACCATGGATTCTGACAACCCTAATTAGAGCATGTAGGTATGGTTGGCTTTATGGTAATTAGTCAATGGGTTTATTTTGGTAGAGGGTTTGGATTTCTTAGGATCTTTAAGCTCACCTGAATCAATGAGTTCTTGAATGACTCACCTAAGATAGCAGTAATCATTGGTTATGTTTGATTCAGCTTGTTGATCATGTATGATTCAGATGGTTTATGTTTGACTAGCATAGCTTTATCCATCCACCAGCTAAAGTAGTCCATTAAAGTATCATTAGAGTTTTGCTTCACCATCTCTAGATCTAGTAAAGTAATATTAAAATGGGATTTGGACTCATACTACTTGCAAAAAGTAGTGCAGAGAGGCTTTTACTCGGGTGTGGTTGCCTTGTTTAGGCTATGATACTAGGCTAGCGCTGGTCCCTCTAGAGAAATGAAGAAGAGTCAGACTATTTACTCATCAAACAAATCTGTAGTGCTCATCATCATCATGTAAGTCTTAATATGATTCTTTGGATCCCAACCCTATTGTACTTAGGAACATCTAGTAGCTTGAACTTAGTAGGTAGCCCTTGTATAGCCTAAACAGAGAACTCATCAAAGTCAAGATCTAACCCTTGGTCTTCATGATAGACTATAGCTATTCTATCTTCTGCTCTAGTGTAAAGGTCTCAAACTTGTAAACATCATGCATATGGAGTGAGACCTCATCATTTATCTCAGCATCATATAGATTGATAACTTTCCCTTTATCCTTCATAGAAGCTTGCGAGGTAATGAAATCTCCAAGACTGAGAGCTTCCTAGATTTGCTGCTGTAGTAGAGTCTTGAAGTCATTGGTCAACAGCTTGGCTATAAACTGATCAATAAGCTATTAAATAGTGACAAGCAAAGCATCATCAAGCACCAAGCAAAAAGTATCTGATGGAGAAGCAATGTTCTTAGTAAGTTATGAGTCTAACATGGTTTTTGCATGATAGAAAGAGTTAGCATGAATGTACGTGTATGATGTACATGATGTGACACATAGGATGTATGCATGACCTATATTAGGAAACATCTAGCATTATGGCTGTAAGAGAAAATAGTTAGTGAAAATTATGCATGAAGATGCATGTATACATGTTGGATAGAAAACATGAAAAGGTTAGTGAGCACGTAGCATACAGTAACACTCCCTACCACACGTATACCTCTATAAAGATAAGTCGGTCCAATATCTCTTAAGTGGGATACTAGCCTGGAATTACACTATAAACTTGAGGCACAAAACTCTTAACATATGAGATAAGCAAAATTCAATAGCATTTTAACATGGTTATATTACTATGATAAGAGAATGTCAATTAAATAGTCTTGTATGGTTATGCAACCAATACAGAATCATGAGAGGATTCTAACTCTTAGCAGAGCAATATAACATGATCATATTGCTATGATAAGAGGATGCCAATGGAATAGGCATGTGGTATGCAACCATACAAAATCATGAGAAGATTTTGACTCTTAGCAGAGCAATACAAGGTGAGAAAATAGGTCAGATTTAGGCAAATCTACTAATATGATAGGACATAAATCCATGTAGCATGTGAATAAAGGGTCCTAGTTTTGAAATGTTGTTATGCTTAGCTACATAGGTTTTAGTCTAGTAAGAACAAGCTAAGGTCCCCCATCACGTTATCCATAACTTATCCAACTGATTGGAATCATCGATATAGGACTATACCTAACATCTAACTATCATGAATCATCAACGGTCAATGGTACAATACAATGAGTGGTGAAGGCAGACTTGCTTTCCTAAGGAGTTGAATGGAGTCCAAGGTAATCACTCACCTATAATCATCGATTTGACACAAAACAAACAATGGTGTATAGACATAAACTATGTACATGAAATGCAATACAATTACCTCAACTAGAATAAGAAAAGTGATATGAAACTCAGAGATTTCATTGCCACCATACTTTCACCCTAAGTCTTTAGTGGAGTCACTATTATGGGCAGGGCTTTGTTGTGACCCAGAGTGAGGCTTGCAATGCATGGAATGGGGGCCTACTTAGAGCAAAAACACAGGCTTCTTGAGGAATGAGATAGACTCAAAAGAGTCACAAGATGGAGTCATAACTAAATAGTTCTAGAATTGGTTCAAACAACCATTAGCATGAGTGCTAACTCAAACCCTTCAGAGATGGGTTTGGGTGATTAAGATCTATTCACTTAGAGTTTCAAGTTTACTTTTACCATTTTGGTTGAGTTAATTGCCCTAAGTAGGCAAACATTCATCGGTGTGAAATAGGTACACAACAGGGTATAACATAGCAGCAATCATGATAGATATAGCATGACATCATGATATGGCAATTATAACATGAAATATGGCATATGCATGACATGTGAAATGACATGGCATCATGATATAGCAATCATGGCATGAAACATAGCATATGCATGACATGTGAAATGACATAACATAGGCATGACATGTAAGATGATATGGCATAAGCATGTCATGTAAGATGACATGGTATAGGCATGACATATAAGATGACATGGCATAGGCATGGCATATGAGATGACATGGCATAGGCATGGCATATGAGATGACATGGCATAGGCATGGCATATGAGATGACATGGCATAAGCATGACATGTCATAGGCATGACATGTGAGATGACATGGCATAGGCATGGCATGTAAGCATGGCATGTGAGATGACATGGCATAAGCATGGCATGTGAGATGACATAGCATAGGCATGACATAGTATAGAATACATCATATAGCAATGATAAAATGAGCATAGCAGCATGAATGAAAATAATAATGGCCAGTGAAAAGGATCAAAGACGATAAAGGATACACGAGGGATTTAGGGCTAAATCATACAAAAATGGTAGAATAAAGCTATTATATTACAAAGAATCTTCATTGATATATAAATTTAAGACATTAAGCAATGTCTTATCCACTCAAGAAAAAGTCAACATTGGGCAGCATGAGCCAAAAATGTATAAGTGAAAATGCAAAATAAACAAGCAAAGTCATTAGTAGTAAATGAAATTTAGCCCTTGATTGACTAATTATATACCATGTGAAAGCATGAATCAAGAGCCAAAGTTTGATGAATGTATGGCTACAATCATGAAAAGTGAATAAATATGAGCTGGATCATGAAAAATCATGCAAAAGTAATCAATTTTAGGCAAAATCAATCAATAGCAAGACCAGATCATATGAAACATCACTTAGAAATAAATCAATGTCTAATCAAGCTAAACATGTCAAGTGACAACATTAAACATAATTAAAATGGCATTAATTGAGTAACTAAGCAAAAAGTAATGATTTAATGGTAAAATCATAAACAAATGATCAAGGTATAAGGAATGGGAGTTACTAACATCATTAAATGTCAATAGGAGATAGCAAACTCAACCAACCAAAGCCAATCATGTCATTAATATCATAAATTAATAAATTAAATGAGCATGTAACTTGATAAATTAATTTTAAAGCTAAAATCTATGACATATGAATGATATATAACAAACTCAGATCATTAGGGCTACTATAAAGCCTCTAATGCTACTGAGAACCTCAACATTTATCAAGAAATAAGTGAAAATTGAGTGAAATGTAGTTTTCTAGCAAAACTAGGAGGTGGTGTGATATGTGCCACACATAGGCTATGTGTGGCATACATAATGTGATGTGTGCAACATGTAGTGAAGCAGGTCTAAAGGAAAATGCATTTTTAGGCAAAAACATGAAATCCAATACAAATCTCAATATATTATAATCTCAGCACATAACACATAAATAAGCTTTTTGGTTATCATGCTTAATAATTAAATTATACTTAAGGGTATATCTTTTGTTAAAATTTTATATGCATGAGGTTATGTAGCATTGATGTGAATGTGTGTATGTTAACGTGGTGAGAGAATTGTATGCATATATGGAAATTGATAATTTATTTAATATGCAAGAATGATGTGAGTTTATTTTGGTCTATGATTATAAGTCAAATGTACATGTTTATAACATATATGCATATTATTATTGTGTTGTATGTGAAAATGGTTATAAGTGGAATATATTTTATAATATGTTAAGTAGTGGGTAGATATATTATATAAATTATTATTATAATGTAAAATGAATTAAAATGAGAAATTAGAGAGTGATATGACATTTTTCATGCATGGTGGGATTTCATTTCCTCTTCTTCTTCTTCTTTTGGCTTGGCTTCCTTCTTCTCACTTAATTTTTCTTCTTAAAATTGAAATATCTTCCCTCTTGTACTCTTGGTTTTGACTTCATGTTATGAAGGGAGAGTTTTGGCTAAAAGAGGTAAGTTAACGGGTTAGAATGCATGTTGATTCTTTATTCATTGCATGAGTTTTCTTATATTTGATCCACTTCTTCTTATTGTTGTTTTTTATGCATGACTTTTGGGGATGTTAGGGATGAAAACTATGATGGTTTAATGTATTTTGGATGATGGAATATTGATCTTAGGTGTTGTTATGGTGAATTACCGAATGTGCCTATTAATTGGAGGTAGTGTGATTGTATGTGTATGCTTATGTTTAGTGCTTGTTGATGTCCTAGTCCTTGTCATTTAATTCCTAGAATGCTAGCTACTGATTTGTGCTAGAATGATAAATTTAGACTTATTTATGTAATTGACTATTATGTTGAGTTGTGTTAATGCAAATTTTGAAGATAGGGTTTAGGTTATTAATGTTTGTACTCTTACTTGATTATTGTAGCTTTTCAATGTAAGGACTATTTCACATGTTGTATGCTTATGTATAGGATGATCATAGTAATTCATGATGTGGATATGTTGTATGTTAAGTTTGGTATGCTTACATGTTGTATTTACAAGTGTTTATGCTAGAAATTGTGCATTTGGGGTGATTTAAGCTCCTTTGCATGTATTATATGCTTAGCATATGTTGATATGCTTGTAAGAGCATTTTTTGGGTGTTATTATAGGTTCAAAACTATGCTTGATGTGGGAATACATGTATTAGCTTATGATAATATGTGTAGGTCGTATATTGGTAAGAGGATAATGAATTACATGTCAGTAATTGTGCTAGTGTTGCAAGTTATGTATACTTCAACAAATTGAATGATTAGGTGAGAACTTTATGATAATGTGATTGTAATTTAATAATGCGGGTTTTATAGGACATGCATATGATAATTAACCATTTATTTACCATGAATTTGGAATTTTATACTTTTTTATCATTGAGGTAAAAATTTTGCATAGTAAAGCATACTAAAAATGCAAATTTTGGCTTTTATTTAAAATCTAGTAGCTTTTGATCATTTGGAACTCTTAATGTATTCTTTTATGCATAATTGTCATATGTATGCCTTTTTACATGAATTCGGAGTGTTTTGGTATATTGTATGCCAATTTTGAAAGTCAATCTATACCATTTAGGCTTAGTACATTAACTTATGTGCATGATATGGATAAAGAACTACACCAATATACATTTTTAAATGAGGTTGCAATAGTTCCTTATTTGGATCCCTTAAAGTAAGATTTTTGGGGCTTTCCTTTTGTGGCATGAAACCTCTTTAAGTGTACTTTGTATTGGTGCAAAGCATGATTTAATTAGAGGTTGTTAACATGATATTTAAAGTACCTAATTAAGATATGTGCAAGAATAAGGTTGTTGATTTTGGCATTTGTTAGTGGAATTATTCTTGAATGATTTTATATGCTTTGGTCATAAGAAATGGTACTTTAATGAGTGTTGTATATGATGGTTTGGTTCATGATTGGTTAAAAGATTCATAAATGCCTTGATGTATAGAGATACTAGCATGCCTCCTTGCATTTTTCGTGTTTGCAACATGTTGGAATTTGGTACCGTGAGTTGAACCTTGAACTTTTCAAGGTCTAAAATTCTAAAAACTTGATTACATCATTATATCAAATGATTGAAATGTTATGATATTTTAATGCTTGACTAGAAGGCATGAATGACTATTACTTTAACTATATAATATGAAATGAAATGAAAATAAGCAAGTATACTTACTATATGTATAAGTTGATGAATGACACTTTTAATGAACGTAAGTTAGTTATTGTGATGCTATACTATGAATGTATTGTGACTTATTTTACTAAATGAATGTACAATGGGAATGTTGTAGGTTTAGCAAAGGAGTCTATAGTACCTTCACCCTAACGTTTGAATAAAGGCAAGGCAATAGCAAGTTTTTGCTAGTCCTCATGGTTCCTTTTATACGACTCAAATAATGGAACAAGATCCAATGTATGAATGAATGTGTCATGATGCATACATATACATAGCATTTTGCATATCATAAGTTTTGCATCATACATTCATACATAAATATATAATATGATATATGTATAGTTATAAATTCAAGAGTGATAAGGGAGGCACTATTATATATATATATATATATGAAATGATCTTGATGCATCGGTGTATATGATTAATGATGAAATGTACTGGGGTATGGTGAACTATTCTGTTTCTTTAAAGAAATGATGAAGTTAAATAAAATGATATGATACAAGAAGTGTTAATGATGCCCCAATATATAGATATTATGATGAATTATGAGTGGAAAGGATAAGGGGATATACAACATGAATACATGCACTACATCATACATTATTCATCTAGCATTTTTGGCAATTATGGTAGGTAATGAGTGCATGTATGTCAAGTTATGTATCAAAAATACCATTGAATATTCTATAGCATAAACTATGAAAACAGATGTAGGAGATAAATGTGAACAACAATGTCTGAGTATAAATTATATTGACTGATTTCTTATATGTACTTGGTTAGGTTATTCAGTATGAACTACTTCTTGATGTTCTTTTAATATTAAGTTATAATTGCTATATTATTATTTTCCTCATATAATACACAACACCACTGAGTTTACTTTATGTTTGTCATTTAATGCACGTAGGACTTAGTTGTTTGGGTGAGCATGCGAATCCTTAAACACTAGTTACAGGTTTCATTCAGCAGTCATTTAATTCGTGTCTAGGACTTATAAGGCTTGCTCTTAGCTATTGTTAGTTTATAAAACTTTTAATTTTTTGTAACTTATGGTAATAAATTACTGTGTATGATCATATCATATTTCTTTATATGCCACTATGATGTAATCATTATGGTTATCTCTTTACTCTATCTATGTCTGGTGAGCTATGTGATTTTTTGAATGATTATTGAGGACATGTATTTGTTTAGTAATGTTTTAAAATGACATTTTCCTTTAAAGTTTTTAAATTGTACACATCCCTTGTAGGATAGAATTTAGTTTTCCCTTTTATGCAAAGACTATTGACTATTTTACAGGAGCATGTCGCATTATTGTTGGGTGTGATAGAAGTAATGGATATGACATATGTAATGTTGTAGTGTCATTATTTAATTATCACATTTACCTTTGTTAATGTACAAAATGCTAGCTTCTCATGCATGCCAACAAACTCAAGTTCTTAATATTTAATGAACTCATCATAAAGTCCTTATATAAAAAGATATTTACATGATAAAACTCTATCCACCAGCCATTTTATACATGTTACTTAGCTTAATAAGTAAATTAAATATGATCTCATGTACATATATAACAACTCATTTCATAATTCTAATTTAATTTATTCAACCCTTCTATTCCATAACTTAATGTTACGTATTACATTTATCCAATTATTAATCTTGTTTAATTTTCCATTAACCAAGCTTATAATATCATTACATAAAATCTAAATTATATCTTAGCATAAATATAACTCTAATTATAGTAATAATAGTAAGGATGGAAAGAGTGGACCATAAATGGAAAAAGAATTACGGGAGAAAGGAATTAGAAAGAAAAAGGTGCTATATGATAAAAATCATTACCAAAGAAGAGTTTAGTATGCAAGGGAGTGTTTGGTTGTGGACACTTAATATAGGAGAACTTATTACATGAACAAGGGGAAGATTTAAAGGTTGCACTCATAGACATTATAGAATTGCCCAGGTGATGTTTGTATTTGGCGAAGAAGAAAAGAGCATAACTCCATCGAATTAGAAGGTTTGGTAAGCTAAGGAAGAAGAGGAATGAACTATCATGTGAAAAGACTTTAATCTTCTATCTAAGGTGAGCAAATATCATTTTGCACATATGAGAATTTACTTTATGCTAAGGTAATCTGCACCTAGATGCCAAGAATTTGGTGTATTGCTGCCTAGGAAGGTTACTTAGGCCTAAGGAGCTAATTATAAATTAAAAAGTATATAGATGTATAACTTGGTCAGGGTTGGATGGTATACACATATGAATTAGGATGGGGCACATAGAGTACTCATAGGATAGAGCTAAACCCATGTGAATTCTACATAATTGGACTAGACCACATCATAAGTTTCCATGCGTATGAAGGAAGACTTAAGTAGCTTAAAATTTATGGGATTTGACTTAGGAAAACCTTAGATTTAATGAATTAAAATGAACTAGAATGTTAATGAACATTCTAGAGAACTAAGATTCATATTTAATGGCTATGACTAATCATTATGTGTTATCTCAGAGGAAATTCTCTTGTATTATAAATAGTAAATAAAATGAGGAAAGCAAATCATTGATCAAAACTTGATATTAGCTTAAATGTTTATGCATACATATGTATAAATTTCAAAATCCCCTATGGTGAATGTCACATCCATACACAAAACATCCATGTATGCATGCACTTTATGAATATAGTGCATGAAATGCATGAATGAGATATGATGCATGAATGTGTTGACATGATGAATATGATATAAAGTGCTTTATGGATGGAGGAATTCCATATGATATGGAATTGATAGAGAAAATAATAAAAAGAAGGTGAAAAGATGATTATATAAGTGAATATGCACTAAAAATGTGATTTTGGTATGCTTTTATTAAATGCTTTTGAGGAAACTTCGTGATGGAATTTATACTTGCGACCCTAAAAATAGAGGCTGCTATATACTCGACCCGAGTATAATTCTACTTGAGTTGAGTAGGATGCTAGAAAAATAAGACCCATAGAGGTAGCAGTGTACTCAAGTTGAGTATAGTTATACTCAGGTCGAGTATAACTCTAGAGTTGAACTAAAACTGGCAGCAATGTACTCAACCCGAGTATTGGATGGTACTCAAGTCGAGTATAACTTTGGAAATGAATTAGAAGTGGTAGCAAAATACATAAAGTGATGCTTTATCATGTTTAACATGTTATTATGTGATAAGTATGATTTAAAGTGTGTAAATATAAATTAAAGTAAAGTTAGAAGCAATGGTAAGTTAAGGTTATAATTGGATATTATTTATGAGTACATTATGAAATGGGTGATTCTTTGGTATATTGTTTAATGTCTTTAGTTTAAAGTCTTAATAAATATAATAGGGGTAGCTTATGATTGGTGTAGGGAAGAGAAAAGTCAATTTTGAAGGCTACACACATTTTCTTCCTTCCCTTATCCTCTCCTTCTACTCATAGAACGGGAATTTCTTCTTATCACCATCATAACTCTTCTTCTTCTCAATCCTTTATTCTTACAAAACCAAAATCTTCAAGAGTTTGAAATCAAGGTAAGAGGAAGAATGAATCTAAGATTGTTGATGCTCCTTTCTTTATCTTATGTATACTTCTTCTTTTGAGTTATTTTCTTGTGGTTATTTTATGGAGATATAGGTTCTTGATTTTATGGAGTTAAATTTGAATTTGAAAATGAATGATTATCATATCCACTCTTAACTCTTAGAATATACTTATATATGTAGGATCTTTATGGGTGTGATTGGATAATTAAATATCATTAAATGTACTAGTATATGAAAGTATATACTTGATGTAAATGATATGAATGTAAGCTTGATAACTGTATAATGATACTTGTAAGAGTATGAAGTTGATAAGAATGAAGTCATGCATATCCATGAATGTTAAAATCATTTTTAAACTTATTCATGCTTGGATGGAGTTGTATAAAGTAAAAACTACGCTGAATTGTACTTAATGCATTGTATTATAATGCAAGGACTTAAGTTGACCAAAAGGCATGTATGACCCTAATTATAAAGTGTGAAATGATATAAGATGGAATTATGCTTATATGCCTATAATTAATGAAAGTTTAAGGATGGTTACTTGTCATGAATATTTATGGATTCTTAAAGATGATATGTCAAGTACAATACATGAATAACTTTACTAAATGAATGTAAAATGGAAATGTTACAGGTTCAACTCGTGAAGTTCATACTTCTGCTTTAGGTATTGATAAAGGTAAAGTGATAGCAGGTTTATGCTATTCATCTTATGACACCACATAGGGTCTTAAAATGATGATTTCTCACTTAATTGCTTATGATAGCAATGTAGTGAGATTATATTGTGAAGGGTATCATATGATCATCATTGCTTATGATCATATAAGCATGCGTTATGCATCATATCATGAATCCTCCATACATAAAGACATATTCATGACATATTGTACAGAGGATATAATGGGGAAAAGAAAGTGATATGCAAAGCAATGTTCATTGATAGCATATTGGGTCATACAGTTATTATTGATTCCCTTGAGGGAATCATATAGTTATAATGCCCTCCTATGGGAGATGAGTATTGATACATACAGAAAAGAAAAATGGGTTCACGGAACCATACAGTTATAATGCCCTCTTCTGGGAGATGAGTACCGGTACATAAAGGGACCTAGTATGAATTAAGATTATGCACAATCATACTGAAAAGAAATAAAATGTTATAGGAAAATCAGAGGGAGAATGCAAAACATGAATGCATTCTCATAAACATACATTATCATTCATATATCATGAAAGTATAGTGGATAGAATGATGAATGCACTACAATCATGCTTATATATAGATATATATAGAGCAATGATGTACAATATAGTATTTGATACAGATAAAGTTACAGTGGATTCTTGTATGGTATTTGTTCCTATCTTTACACAGTATGTTATGTGCATTGCTTATAATAGCTAACGAGTGATGCAAAATGACATGATATGATACAGTTATACTGCTAAATGTTAGGTTACAGTGATTTAACTTTAATATGATATTTATGATATGTGCTCATGTTATTTACTCATTTTATAGCACCACTGAGTTTTATATTCAGTGTTTATCATTTGATGAACACAGGACCAGGACCTTCAAGCGAGAGTTTAAGCTAACCAATCTATAGTTAAGGGAGGTTGTGATTTTGACGAATCTCATTCTCAAAGCAGTTTTTAAACTAATGTAACATACTCCATGGTGTCCTTGTATATGCAACTTATTATATTAACCTTAGCAGTAGTAATACTTATGTGATGTACTTTTTTTGTATGTATTATTATACCACCTTATCATGTAAAATTAAATATACATATCTCATATAATAGATGATGATATGAGTATGCATTACAAATATATGACATATGTATAAGATATAATGGATGCAAACTATTGTGTATTGATATTACCCATGTTTATGTATGCTATTAGATATAGATAGATATAATCAAAAAAAAATTATATAGATCCCTTATAGAATAATTAATGATTTCCTTATTTAAGGGATTATTAACTATTCTACGGGAGCGTGTTATGCCAGGTTTGGGTGTGATAGTGAACATGATATAAGAATGTGGTACCATCCTTAAATTGATTTTAGTTATTATAAGAATTAGTTAGAAAACTAATAATAGTAAATAATACGAGTTGTTAAACAAATTAAGTTGGGATTTATGCAATATGATTGAGCTATGGGTTGGTAACTCAATCATGTCACCAATATAGCACTTACACTTAAAAGTAATTAAGACATAATTAACCTTAAAATGTGGATAGTATGGTTAGTTCATTATTAGTTAGTGTAGCACATTAGCACATGATGCAAGATATTTCATAATCAGGACTAGTTTTAACTATAAGAGGACTTGAGCAAGAAGAACATGCATATAGGATTGAAATTGCCAAACTAAGAGACAATAATATTTAAGTATTGCTATGTATTATAGATAAGGTTGGGATGTAATGCCCTTGGATATGTGTACCCTTCTTAAATATGTATGTGTATGTATGGAAAACCTTATCTCATCTAGAGTTATATAAGTCTCAAGATGAATTAAATGTAACCTTGATTTAATCTATATATATATATATGTGTGTGTGTGTGTGTGTGTGTGTGTGTTCATTAATCAAGCATGGAAACTTGAGTGGTTGTTATATTTTAAAACATAGAAATGTCATATTACAGAATCATACATGGTGAATAATTAGTTAGGTACTATGTTAAATCATTATGTAAATAATTTTAGATGGGCTAGGCTTATATCAAATTTATACATTTAATAAACACTTTTCCATAAAATTTATCAGATGTTATAGAAACTACACTTTTTAATATGTCAATGCGATGTTTCCATAAGAAAATATTACATAAATGATATACGAATTATAGTAATGTGAACATAAGTTAGGTTTACAAAGTTAATTAGAATGTTAAAACCTTGTGTGTATATTATGGTTATGTATAAAACAAGGAAGTTAATGTGATTTAATTAAATTATATATTGGAATTAAATATTTTTCAAGTATAGAAGAAGAGTGAGTCATAATGCCTACTCCTTGATTTGTTAAGGCAAAATAAAAATTGGTATGTGCCTAATAATAGCTATATTGCAAATGAAATTGCAGGTAAAATAAAAGGCTTAACAATTCAAGTGTGTAACATAAAATATTATGATTACTTTATTATTATTTATCCAAGCTGGATATGTGATATATTGAGATATTTTGAAATGTTATTGATTTACAGTTGTGTCGTTATTATATAAATGCATACATGATAAAATCATGCATCATAAATCATTAGCATAACATTTTAGAGGAATAAGGAAGACACAATTATATATATATATATATATATATATATATATATATATATATATATATATATATAT
>CANYBF010730844.1:0-13230 GCA_948192965.1 Dalechampia spathulata
TTATACCATACCCAACCTCCAAACTATGAACGCCTTCTAAGGAGGAATAAAGCATAGGAGTCAAAGTGCAGTAATCCATAGTTAAGATAACCTTGATATCTCAAGTCTAAGGATACTTGCACTACTGATATGAGTGAGATACAATTTCACAGACATAGATCAATTATCCATATGAAATCTCACTGGCAAGGTCTCCAATGAACTAGTACTACACTATTCATCCACATATTCACTTTAGACATCTCATGTCATGATGAATGAGAATCACCCCTAAATAGGAAGTGTAATATGTGCTGATCTTCCCATACTAAGAATGTCCATTCTTATTAATACTATGATGAGGGATATTTAGATATTGAACATTTGTATACAAGAAGAATCTCATTCCATAAACTCTTTATGGATTCTTTTGCACTGTTCCAATATCATGGACTTTAATATATAGTTTAATACTCCAAGTAAAACAAGTTCATTTAAAACATTGTACTATATAATGAATAATGCCTTTATTAATGAAAAAGTATAGTAAAAATACATATGATGCTCTAGAGCATACACTAACACATCTATCAGTTCATATGCAATAATTCAACATAACTAGGGTCGCTAATGTGGATGTGATAATATATGCATGAAATTTGAAGGAATAATGGAAGAAAATGAAAGAGGGGTGCTAGATATGTATATTTAAAGCAATTGAAAGAAGCTTTGTGAATATATGAGTTTTCCATGCAAACCCTAATGTGAACCACATATGAATGACTCTTAAGTTGCTATTTTAGATGTGTATGAAGTGTATGCTTGTATACTCTGAAGTGATTATATATGATGAAGAACATGAAAATGCATGAAAGATGGAAGGAAATTAAGGGAAGATGGAATCCAAAGTTGCTTCCCAAATTAGGACTATCTAGGCCTTCATTCTTTTAAGGGGCTGAATTGTGTAACATTCTTGTATAAACATGATTGATTAATGTGTTTAGATAATGGAAATGAGGTTTGGTTGCATGTAAAGGTGAGTTGTGGTATGAAAATGTCAAAATGGTTGATAAGAAGGCAACTAATGTGTCATTTGAGTGCATATTACTCTAAGGTATGGATATGTATTTTGTATGTTGTCTAATTTGACCTGAGTTTGTATGTAATATGTATATGTATGCTTGTATTTAGTATGACATGACTTTAATGTGGTTTGGAAGTCAAATGGGTAATTATGCATGAGGAAACCTATAAGGTAGCATGTGCGCCACAATGTGCAAGTTATGTAACTTTGTATATTGTGAGAGATATGAATGTATAATTGTTAAAATAATTATATTATTCATAGCTATAAATTAGGGCAACATGTCTGTATATTAAAAGTGGATAAATGAATGAATTATGATAGAGAAAAAAATGGTGCAAGTTAGTGGTATGCTAAAAATGTGTGTTTTAGTGCATTACGTAAAAAGTGTAACTTTGCATAGGTTGTTTGCATGCAAAATGATACATGAACCTTAATGTATTCTTATGTTATATTTCATACAAGTGTGTAGTATGAAATTATACAAGGTTGTGCAAATGAATAATTGGTTACAAGTTATTTAGGTGAAGTATGTAAATGTATGCAAAAACCAGATTGTATTAGAATAATTTGATGGTTTATGGCAATTTACCTTTTGATAACCCTAAAGATTTCCAAAAATTGTATATAATAGCTTAAATTAAACCTTGAAGAGTCTAGTTTCCAATGGTATATGACATGCCTATGTTCAAGGTTTTAAGACATACAAAAACTACACGTAAGGCATATAGGTACATAAATGGTAACAAAAATTGGTTGGTTTTGACAAGTGAATTTTGCATACCTTAAATGCCTATGTTTTGGTACCTTGTTGCATGGATTTATACTTTGATATGTGCATGAGATGACAACCTAAATATGAGTATCTTTCATGGTTCATGACTTATCCCATAAGGCCATTAAGAGGCATGAAAACATAAGGTGAAAACATGAAGATTTCATGAAAGAAAATGACCATATGAATAGTAACCATGACCAAATGAATAGTGCATATTACCAAATGAATAGGAACATGTCTTGTATGCTTTAACATCTTAACGAATGCATGTTCCTAGCTTCCAAACTTAAAACAATGTACACTTAGACCTTATTACTTCTTTTTAAGTACATGTATACATACTTAAAGAGATACATAAACCTTAAATATTCCATACATGCCTAATGGACTAAAATACATGCTATTATGCTTAAGTATGACTACTATGGGTACTTGTACATGAATGTTTAAATAAGTTAAGGCATGAATGAGACTAATGACTTATAAGGATATGAAAAGAAGATAAATGGTACTTATATACACCTTTTGCTTGCATTAATGATGAATATACTATGATTAGCTAAAATGCTCGTATAACCACTATGAATGAAGAATGGAATACTATAAGATAAATTCATGCTTACATGTTTATGATAAATCAAAGTGAAATTATGGTTACATATTATGAATGGATGTGAATGTTTGAAAGTGATAAGTTACATGAATTATGTGAATGGCTTTAATAAGCATACTTGAAATGAAAAATGTTACAGGTACAGTTGAAGAAGCTCATACTCCTTCACGAGTAATTAAAAAGGGTAAAGTAGTTACAGGTTTGTGTTTTTCACTTCATGACCTTATCTAAGGTCTTAAAATGATGTCCTTATATCTAAATGTCTACAGTATCTATGAAATGAGTTTATATGGTCAATGATATCATATGATCAACATTACATTGACCATTAATGCATCATTCACATATCATATCATGAATCATATAAGTATAAATGCATATTCATGACATACCATAAAGAGGTTATAAGGGGGGAAAGGGAAGGAAAGCGATATAATAGAGCTATATGCTATGAAAGCATACTGGGTTATAAAGATTATGGATTCCCTCTAAGAATCATATAGTATTATTTTTATATGGAACCATAGAGCAATGATAGGTTTTTTTTTATAGAACTACAGAGAAATGTTACGTTCCTATGAGAATTGAGTACCAATATATATAGGACCTAGTACGGATTATGTACAATCATATAGAATGAAATGAAATGTTACATGAAAATCAAAGGGAGGATGCAAAGCATGATTGCATTCTCACAGACATGCATTATCATACATATATCATGAAAGTATAAAGAATGACAATGATGAATGCATGATACATATGCATATACAGATTATAGAAATATATATATGTGATGAAGCTTCTATATAATATCTGATATAGGAAAAGTTACAATGGACCTTGTATGGTATTTATTTCTATTCTTACACTGTATAATACTGCCAATAGACAAAATATGATGTAAAGCGATGTGATATGATACTATTACATTATTTAATGATTGTTCTTTATAATTTGATATTAATATGTCATTTATGATACATGATTATGTCATTTACACATTTTTGTAGCAACATTGAGTTTTATGCTTAGTGTTTTCCATTTGATGAACATAGGATCGGGACCTTTGGGTGAGTATTAAGACTAGTTGATTTACAGTCGGTAGAGATTGTGATTTTAAGGAATCCTTTCTTTGAGCGGGTTTGGATGCATGTAATGTACTTTAAGATATCCTTTTATTATGTAGCCATTTGTATTAATCATAACGATAGTAGTACTTGTTATATGAACTCCCGATATGTGTGTTTACGATACCTCAGTATTTTGTTAAACTAAACACACAAATAACATATGATGAATAATTATATAATTGTGTATGATTGATGAATGTTGTATGCTCATATTGTTATGCATGCAAACCTTTATGGAATGATATTGTATATGTTTATAGATAGCAAAGGATTTCATGTACTATTATAATGATAATAATACAAATATTATATTGCAAAAGTTTGTATGCATCCCTTATAGGATAATTAGTGATTTCCTTACTTAGGAGGTTATTAATTATTCTACGGGAGCATGCTATATCAGGTATAGGTGTGATATTAAAACTCTCAAATCAAGAATACATCTTTATAATTACAAATGCTAATATGTTATACTTATAAAGGCTAGAAATTTAAATCATGGTAAATATGAGCAAATTAAGCTAAGATGAACAAGAGAGTTCAATATGAATACTCATTGCTTAATTATAGCATAATCAATAGATCAAGTTATTTCATAAACATTTTATTTATTATTACTAATTTCTAGACCATGATATCTCATTGTCGATCTTTAATACAAATACAAACATTATTAATGTTAACACTTGGTTAATCAATTCATAAAAAAAATGCATAAAGTTCAACTCTTATACTTTTCAAGCTTTTCAACCTAGAGACAACTATAGGGTGCATAAATGCTCTTATCTAATAAGCATTTGAAACATATGAGATGAAATCGCAATTGTACTCATATTCATTAGTCATCTTCGACATAAGAGACCATATGGGGCACATGTTGTTCCCTACATACTAACCAATAAACATAGAAGTAGGCCTACAATTTAATAATACATTTTTTACTTATTTATTTATTATTATTATCATTATTTATTTTATATGATTTTATCTATTAAACTAAGCTATAACAAGCTAAAGAACTCAATTGAACTCTATACATCCATCTAAGTCAACAATTTACTTAAATTTGCACAAGTAAACAAGGAGAGTTAAAACATTTAAACAATTATTGGTAAGAGTAACATAAAGCTAGATAAATAATTAAAAGGCAACACAACCATAGATAAACTTCTAGATTGCATTTAAAATAATCCACATTAAGCAATAATAATTTATTATTAAAAAGTGATAAATAATGATGTAATTCTCATTTATACATCTTACAAAGAACTTTCAAACAATATGCATATAATTTAAGCCAAAAATTATCATATCTGCATATTTAGCACATTTTAGTGCATTGATCATATATGTGGTGGAATGAATAAAGCATGATTTTAAATGGAATTATGGTATAAAATGGAAAATGAATGTTTAATGATGAGGAATTATGCTAAGTTGATTAAAGAAAAACATTCTAAAGGTAAATGTTACATAAAAAGTGTCTAATGTGCTTAAATGAGGCATTTGGGGAAAATGCCTTTTCTATTGCGTAAGATAATGATTATGATTGATGCTTAATGAATTCTTAGTATACATGCTTCTATGTATGATTAGATTGAGGTATATATACATATTATGGATTAATATATGTATTGAGTATTAATTTGTACATATATTATGTATTTATGATTTCATGGAATGTTGCTTTAATGATTAAGGCTTATAGCCATAATGAATACAATGTGGAATAATGGTTTTATATTTAAAAAGTGAGTATGTCATACATATGTACATGTATGAGTATGTATATGTATTAGTATAGCAAGATATGCATGATGGTGATAAAGTAAAGATGATTATAGAAGTAACTATGCACTAAAGATACGAATTTGGTATGTTTTATTATTGATTTGGTCATTTTTATTCCATGTTTCCTTTCTCTTTTCACTTAGTATGCATAAGCTATTATGTACCCCTAATGACCATCTTATGAATCATGAATGACATAAACTTTTGATGCATTATCTCATGCATATTTCAAGGAATTAAACCATGCAAACAAAGTACCAAAACTTACACATTTATGGCATGCAATTCAAACTTGCTAAAACTAAAAAATGCAAATACCATTTCTGCATGTACTTGGACTAATTGAATTTTTAAGCAATCTTCTTGGTCTTTAACATATACAAGCCATATACCATTAGAAATTAAACTCATATAGGTTTAATTCAAGCTATAAAATGTAAATTATTTCATCCATTAAGGCCTCCAAACATCAAAAAGCCACATACCCTAAAAGAGCCTATCAAAATGCACTAAAATGCACATTTTTAGCATATCATGAACTTGCACCATTTTTACCCCTATCATAATTTGGCTATATGGTCACTTTTAATGCATGAATATGTTTTTATAAGTTCTATTTATAAACAATATATACAGATTTACAATCATACATTCACATCTCTCGTAACACATAATGTTACACAACTTACGCATTAAGGTGCACAAGCTACCTTATTAGTGTCTTCATGCATACCTTAACCATTTGACTTCCAAACCATACTAAGATCATACCATACTAAATGGAAGCATACATATACATGTTACACACAAACTTAGGTCCAATTGGTCAACATACAAGGCACATATCCACACTTAAAGGCCAAGCACATATAATATATACAAAGTACATGCTTTGCTACCCACTAATAAACCTTTTGGCATTTTTATGCCATAACTCACCTTTACATGGAACCAAACCCTATTTTCAACATCTAAACACATTATTCAATCATTTTTTCATATAAACTTAAGGGCTATACACTTGTTCCTACAAAAATAATGAAACCCAAAATATTCCCAAATTAGGTAGCAAGTTGAATTTCAAGTTACCAACACACTTAATCATCTTTCCATTAAAATTTAAGAATACCAAACCTTAGAAACACCTTTAATCATCATTTACACACTTCAAACAGTAATTATAGTGACTAATTCAAGTGATAAAAGTAAGGGTTTAACATAAATTTCATACACCAAAACAGAAACTCATTTGATTATGCATAACATCAAATTCAACAACCTTACTCCCTATTCTTTCATCATTCAATCAAATTCTTTTATTCATACACAATTAATACAACCCTACAATAACTCATTCCTTCATTAAGCATGGAAGAAAGCATGTATAAGAAGAAGAAATCATAGATAAAGTGCATAGAAAATAAAAAGAAGCATGAAACCAAATTATTTACATGATTTTACCTTGAAAGAGTGTTTTTCTCTAAGTTAAGATGCAAAGGAGAAAGTGTCATACCCGCATATGAGACCCTGGTAGTTTGGTACTAATGTGTGTGAATGGACATGTATACATATGCATATGAATGACTAGACATGTGTGTATGTGTATTGATGTGCCTATATGTGCCTGAATGAAATGTTATATTGCTTTCCTGATTTGTGAATGTCCTTAGGAATGTTGGTGCATGAATAGGATGATGTTGCGTGTATTGCTTGCATGATGTGATATTATATCTGTAGATACATGTTAGTATGTTCTGAGGATGGGATGAGAGGGTGTTGCCACCTTATTGAGGTATCTCCGTAGTATAAAAGGGCGAACACCAAGTTTAGCATGTTGTGAGGAAGGTTTAGAAGTATTTATGCTTGATGTTTGAGTTAGGCATGTTAGATTTGAGCTTGGGAAGAGTGGAAGAAGGAGGTTTGAGAGTGGTACGGACATACGGATCACCGTACGGGCGTACCAAAATAGGGGAGTTGAGGGAGTTGGGTTCCTGGAGATCGTACGGGTGTACCAAAGGGTAGTCCGGCCGTACGTGAACTCATAAGAAATTGGGTTTGTTAGGTGGATTGGGGACGTACGGGTGTACCAAATATGGTACAGGTGTACCATACCTCACAGGAATATGTGCTTGTTAGAAGTTTTAGTTCAGTACGGGCGTACCAGGATCCGTACGGCTGTACGCGACTTAAGTTTAACTATTTTAAAGATATTTCAAACATTTTAACTTAGTTTCCTTTCACCCTAAACCCTCTTAAACCCTCTCAAACATTTCCTACACATTAGAGTTTGAGTTTCTAGGCTTTTAGCTTGTGCGAGAGCGATAGATTGAAGTGGTGCTCGACAGTGACAAGATTAACAGAAGTAGTTTGCCTCCAGGTTTGTGCTATGTTTATGTGTTATGTGTTGGTTAGCTTGTTCTTACCTTGAGACCTACAGAAGGTATAGGAATGCCATTTCTTATTGGTATACTGATGTTTGATGCATGTTATCTGTCATTTATGATGAAATGAGGATCATTCATGAATTTAAACATGCATAAGCACTTGTATGGCATGCATGGAGTTAAGGAAGGAAAAAGGAAAGAGAGTGATGAGAGTAGAGCTAGAAGCTCTGGGAATACTAGGTCAAATAATGACGGGATTCCTAATGGAATCATTTAGATTATTGCCCTCCCAAAAGGGGAGATGAGTCTCGAGACCTACAATAGGAAAAAGTGCAAAGCACCTCATATTTATATGCCCTCCTTCGGGAGATCAGTACCGGTACCTACAGGGACCCAGTATGTGCTAAAGGAATGTGCACAACTATAGGAAAATAAGAGTGAATGAGTGAAATGAGGATGAGGAAGAGAGAAAGGCATAGTTACATTTGCATTGCATAAATATATCAGAATTGTACGTTATAATGGTCTGTACGATGTTATTAATGAATTGAACTATGTGATATATGATGCTTACGATAATTGTTGTGTACCGAGTTATACCTGTGTATTTGACTTATGTTTCCTTAGCACCACTGAGTTATACTCAACGTTTATCATTTGATGAACGTAGGTTCTACGCCTTTGGGTGAGCAATCTAGGCAACAGTGATAGAAGTCATTGGTAGAGAAGGCGATTCTCGAAGTGGTACGGGACCTCAGGGGCAAACTCCGAGTCATTTGGTTTTGGTTAGAGTAGCTCTGTTGATTTTAGAGGTAGTAGTCTACTCTATATTGTGTGGTGTATTTGTGTAGTAACCATATGAACCCTACTGTATGACTGGTATCATTTATATATAATATAATGGGGTTGTTTGCCAAATGAATTGCATGAATGAATGATTGATTATCCAGGGTATGTTGTGTCTAGAATATGTATATCGCACGATTGCTTCCGTTCACCATGAATACAGGGACGAGTACCCATACGAACCTAAAGAGATTGGTGAGACGATGTTTTCTTATGGTATAAGTAGCAGTTCTTCCTTAGGGAGGGTCGATACTTATGCTACGGGAGCATGTTACACTAGGTATGGGCTGGGTGTGACATGTAAAAGTGGTATCAGAGCTATGGTTTAGCTCGCCATGTACCTTATCTGTTAGTTAGGACTACTGCCAAGGATTAATAGGCTATACATGGGGAGTTGCTAGTCCTTACCACTGCTAACTCTTAGACATTATGTTATTGTGGTGCAGGTTTGGTTTTATGATGGATCGGGCTATTATAGTGGGTGAGGAAGGAGGGGATAACTTTAACCCCCAGGAGAGTACGTCCGGCACAGGGGATAGGGTTGAGAGACAGCCGAGACAGGAGGAACAGAGGGGATCCAGTGAGAGAGCACCTCGTGTTGATAGAGCTGATGCTTTGATAGTTGATCCGATAGCAGCTTAGTTTGCTCAGTTTCTTCAGTATTTACGGGCTCAGGGTTAGACGTTACTTGTTACTCTAGATCCACCCCTACCAGCACTAAGAGAGGAATATAAGCTAGATTTTACCAAGCTAAGATCATATGGGGCTACTAATTTTGTGGGTACAACGGATCCGTATGAAGCTGAGATGTGGTTAGAGAAGATACAGAGAGTTTTACGCCAGCTGAAGTGCTTTGAGGTGGCCAGGTTTGAGTATACGATTTCCTTATTATAGGAAGATGCATATGAATGGTGGAAGACCATTCCACAGAGCATGGCAGACCCTCCCATCTTGACTTGGGACAATTTTTGAAGAGAGTTCCATCAGAAGTATATGCCTACAGCATATATGGATCAGAAGTTGGATGAGTTCCTCAACCTAAAATAGGGAGATATGTCGGTTGCGGACTATGAGAGGGAGTTCACCTGGTTGGCCTACTATGTGACCAACATTTTGACTTCGGGTCGTGAGAGATGTAAAAGATTCGAACAGGGTTTGAATTTCTGGCTCCGAACATTGGTTCAGAGTTTTAACTACACAGACTTCTCGGCATTGCTGGCTAATGCCTTGAACTAAGAGCGGACGATCATAGAGGAGAATGCCCACTCGAAGTCATTGAGGAGATCATACAGAGGCTTGAGTTCTTCATCGGGGTATCAGAAGAGGGGCAAGTTATGAGGCTCCTTTTTCCCATGACCAGGTGATGTTAGACCTTTGCCACCCCAGTGAGTACACAGTGGGAGACCCCCATCGTACAGTGATCAGTCTAGTATAGGACCGGGTTTCTATCGTACTTGTGGCCGAACACACCATAGGGCTTGTCGGATGGGTACCAACTTGTGTTATCATTGTAGGTAAGTTGGTCACTATGCTAGGGAGTGTCCCGCACAATATGATACGCCTATGCATACCATGCCGGAAGGGAGATCATATCAGCAGGGTCCGATAGCTTGACCTAATACTGGGAGTTTCTGAGGTCCTGAGAGAGGTAGAGGCAGAGGGAGAAGTCAAGACGGAGGAGGCCATGGCACCGGTCAGAGGTCCTGTTGACCCTCACTTTTCACCATCGTATAATTTTGGATCTTTGTTGATTCGGCTAGGATTTAGTCCCCGGTATCGATCCCGATTATGCACATAGACCCCTGTGTCTTCCTCTCTGTGTTCTGGTGCGCAGAACATCTCAAGACTGGTGGGGCCCACCATGGCGCCTGGCGGGACCCGTCATGTATTCTGAATATTCTGTGCATGCAGAACACCTTTCCTTATTGCCTACATAAGGCAAATCACTTGAAATGCGAAATATTGCATTTTTGGCCCCAGATACTATTCACCATGAATAGTTCATAGGTGGGGCCCACCAGGTAAAAGCAGGGACCGTAGCCCCTAACAATCTATTCTGTGTATTCTGTACTTACAGAATACAATTCCATGTTACCTTACGCAAGGCGCAAAGCTTGGCATTGCAGATGTCATATTCCGGGCCCACCACGCTGTGGGGCCCACCTCGCAATAGCGGGGCCCACTGCCCTTATTTCTTATTCTATGTATTCTGTACTTACAGAATACATTTCACACCTACCTACGCGTGGTAGGATATACAGAATGCAAAATATTGCATTTTGGACATAGGTTACTATTCACTATGAATAGTATACGGGCGGGGCTCGCCTTCCTCAATTAGCCCATTTTGGGTATTCTGTACTTACAGAATACATTCCACTACTGCCTTACACAAGGCATACCCCGTGGCATCCCGAATGCCACATTTCTAGGCTCACCACGTTGTGGGGCCCGCTAAACGCTAGCGGGGCCCACTTCCCTACTATCATCCACTTTAATGCGTTCTGAACGCACAGAACACATCCTATCTACTACCTTGCTTGAAGCGAAACGCCTGGTATGCTATTTGCCACTTTCCGAGCCCTTTTGTGCTGTAGGGCCCATAAGGGTACTATTTATCATGAATAGTACCCAGATGGGCCCACCTCCCGAATTCACCCATTTGAGTGTCCTGGACACATAGAATACATTTCCGCTAATATCTACACGAAAAATGACCTTTTGGCACGTCAAATGCCATTTTGGGCCGAAATTGGATCGCCAACCCTGAATTGGACCCATTAGCCAAAACTAGGTGTTCGGGTCCGAATTTGAGAAAACTTATAACTGCAAAGTTTCTCAGAATGTCGATTACACTTCGGTTGACATATGGTGTGCATCCGGTTTAGCCCGTATTGAGCAGTGCGCATCGTGATGTGCGTAGCGCATCGTACTATGCGCACCACATATTGCATAGTAACTTCATAAAAAGACGTTTGGTCAAGAGCCTTCTCGGGACCAAATTTAGAAAAACTTTCTTCTGCAAAGTTGTTCCTTACGTCAAATAACACTTAAACGCTTTGGGGCGCATCCCGAAAGCAACCACAGTGGGCCCCACGTGTCGGGACAAAAGTGATGTGCTACGCGCATCACATGATGTGCGCAGCACATTAGCAATGTGTGGCGCACATCACATGATGTGTGCCACACATCACTTCAAATCCAGGCCAAAATTACAAAATTGCCACACCCAAAAATTGTTCTATAAATATAGAGCTCGGGTAACATTTTTGGGACCCCGAAATTTGCTCTGAGAGCAGCCAAACCTCTGCCAAAATTACTCCACAATTAATTAGGCCCTTAATTAATTAACTCACTTGGATTTAGTGATAAATCTGGTTAGTTCAGGCTCCCTAAACACGGAATCAAGCAAGATCAAGGAAGAAAAGTCGTCGGAATAAGGTAAATTTCCCGTTTTCTTCAATTTTCTTCATTCTGTCACTATTCTGTGAAGGATGTGTTGCGCACATCACCTCATGTGCACCACACATAGGCTATGTGTGGCACACATGGGGTCATGTGCTGCGCACATCACCCCAAAATTTTCAAGAAAAGGCCATTTTTCTCCCGTTTTTCGCCCGATCTGGCCAATCCAAGGCCATTCAAGGCCTTTCCATGCCTTGGATGCCTTTGGATCTGCCCTAAATCTAGCCAGATTTTAAATAATTTTAACTTTAAAATTATTTTTCTTGATTTGGATGCAAATCCATGAGGCAAAACCCATTTTCAGGTCCGATCTACCTAGATCGGGGTTGGATCTAGGGTTTCTGCTGAAAAATTTTCGGTTTTCCTTATGTTTTTTCTGCCATGTGCGCCACACATATGCCCATGTATGCACACACAGTCAATGTGTGGTGCACATTGGCCTATGTGCTACACACATTGGCCTATGTGCTGCGCACATTGGCCTATGTGCTGTGCACATAGGCTTCGATTTTCACAGAAAAACCTAATTTTCGCCCGAACCACTTTTAAACCGCTTCGGTTTTGAACTTTCTAGTGACTCCAGTAGCTAGATCGTGCACTTGGGGTTTTGGATCTATCATAAATCATCTAGATCTACTTGATTTTAGCCTTAAAATTAATTATTTCAATTAATTGCTTAATTAATTGTTTGGTTTGATGAACCGGAGGCCGATTCGTGCTCAAAATGAGGTACTACCTTCATTAAAGTTGCTTGGTTTTGTCTATAGTTTATTTCTGTACTGACAGATTTAATTTTCATGCAGATTGGCCTCTGATGTGCGCCACACATCATGGGATGTGTGCCACACATAGTCAATGTGTGGCGCACATCACGTGATGCGCGGCGTACATTCCTCACGAATTTTCCAGAAAACTGTATTTTGGGCCGTATTTTGGTCATATTTTGACGTATCAAGTGGTATTTAAGTCTCACAGTGACTTAGGTATTCTGGAAAAGTCATAAAATAATTTTTACATAATTAATTTTGGCCCCAAAATTAATTTTTACGATAAAATGCAATTTTTAATCGTATAAACGCAGTTTTTGATAGGATTGGTTTTAATTGGTCGTAGGGCTATCTCCAAAAATTATGTGTGATAATAGTCCTCCCAATTAA
>CANYBF010731168.1:0-39637 GCA_948192965.1 Dalechampia spathulata
GTAAAGAGGTTTGCTAGTACTGTTATCACGTTTCTGATTATTTAATTAAGTATTATAGCACCACTGAGTTATATATATACTCAGCGTTTATCATTTGATGGACGCAGGTTTACAGCAGGTTAAAGGATACGGATCCCGAGCCAGCCATTCAGTAGGAATTAATGAAGGCAGGGACTTAGGATAGTTATAATTGTATATATTTATTTATTTATTTAGTGCGTAGGCAGTGATGTACTATGTATGTAAGTTGTGACTTGCATTGCATTTTATTTTGTCTGTGTATCATCTGTCTGTTGATCATGATTTATGAGTATTGCATGCACGGTAGTAGACGATGAGTTATCCCTTGTAGGGTATATGATGGTTTCCTCTGAGGGAAGTCATGGTATATTCTACGGGAGCATGTTACTCTTGGTGGGCTGGGTGTGACAGTATCCCTTGTAGGATACGTAGCGGTTTTCCATAAAGGAGGTCGTTACGTATGCTACAGGAGCATGTTACTCCAAGTGTGGGCTGGGGTGTAACATGTTGACTAGGAACCATCAGTCCCCGGCAATGGTGCCAAAATTATTGTTCACACACAAATGCAAATATAAAATAAATCCCGAATATGCAGCAATGGGTATCATCCACAAGGACCGAGGGAGTCAAACACTAGCAATCAGCTACTAAATAGTCTAAGACATTCAATATGAAGTGAAATCGAATCGAGATTAAAAGATGCAAATAATGAGCATATAATTAAATGATTAAAGCAGCTAAACAAGGATATCAATAAACAGAAACAAACAAAACCAACAACAGCAGCAAAATAAATAACAGTAGCAAGACTTAAGTAACAGTAAAATATCAGCAGCAAACTAATCCTATATCAGTAAGAATTAAAGAGCAGTAAAATGACAATAACAAAATGAATATCTGAATGGAACCTGTCACAGCTGAGAATGTAAAAATAGAGCAGTAAAGAAGCAGTAAAATGAAGAATAATAGAACAACAAAATAAACAATAAAACACAGGATATCAGAAAAAACAAATTAAACCAGCAGCAAATTATAGAATAACAGAGCAGGATTAAACAGCAACATATAAACTAACAAAACAATAGTAAAATACAGCAAATTACAGAGTAACAAACAGCAAAAATAATAGCAAATTAATAAGGATATCAGTAGCAGAAAATGGAATAAGAAAGCAGTGAAATAGCAGCAAATAAGTAAACAGCAAAAATATAAACTAGCAGAACACAGCATAACACAGGAAAATGCAGAATAACAAACAGTAAAAATAATAGCAAATTAATAAGAATATCAGTAGCAGAAAATGGAATAATAAAGCAGTGAAATAGCAGCAAAACACAGTCTAACAATACTACAATAAAAATAGCAAAATGCAGAGTATCAAAATAATGACCAGCAGGTTAATAAGGGTATCGATCAAAGGAGGGACTTAGGGTAATGGGTTCATGTCAAAACCTTAAATCATCGACAGCAACTTTCCAGCAAGAATAGGAACAACAAAAGAAAATAGATTCTATCCCTAGCAATCCATTAACCAATGTCATTCAAGTACTTAATAGACAAATCTATCCCTAGCATTCATCTAATAAGTAATAAAATAGTGAATCTGAAAACAAAACTCTATGAATGAGGCCAATATTCATAAAGGTCCATTAAAGATCAATAGATTCATGTTACTACAAATGCAAGAAAGAAACTGTCCAAGAAATATGGTTTGAACAATCGCCCAACACCCTAAATAACTATCTAGCCTTCCATCTCAAAAACAGAGCACAAATCAGTCATTAGAGTTCTGAAAAGAAAAATATCCAAAAGAGTAGAAGAAACAGAAAATAATAAAGCTATAATCTCCCGATTCTGCAGCTTCTTCTTGTGCTCTTCAGCTCTTCCTTCAGCTCTTCTGATGGGTCTCTCAGCTGATTCCTGCGTGCCTCCCAGCTGCTTCAGCTATCTGTTGTCTCCCCAAAACCCTCACTGTTCAGCCCCCAAAACCTTGTGTGCTGTCTCTCGTTGTATGCTACCCTCTCCTTTTTGTTGTGCCGTTTTCTCTGCTGTCTTCTGCAGAAAACCGTTTCCTGCTCCTCTTTTCCCTTCCATCAGCTGTAATTCCTCTTCCACGTGGAGTCCAATCCTTTCTTCTCCTTCTTGGACCACTTTTCCCCCTTCTACAATTACTAAATTGTCCCTACATCAAAATATAAATTAAGTATTATATTTATAAAGTAAAACTAAATAACTAAAAGTAAGTAAATTAACACCTAAATTACCTAATTTATGCAAATTAATCAAGAAAAACTAACTTAATTAGGCCTAAAATATCAGCAAAACAAGCTGATATCAATGCTCATTTGAGCTCATCTGCTTTTAGCCGTCATTTGGCGAATCACATGCAAACACTTTGTCCAATCCCATCCCCCACCCCTAGAAACGTCTTACTTTCTTCTATGGTGAGGTCTGTTTATGCATACGTCGGAATGATTGCCCAGAAATAAGCACATGATTAATGTTAAAAATCAACATAAATCATATTTAATTAAATATTAAATTCTTAATTCTTAATTATTAAGAATATTTAATATTTTTTAAATGAGTAAAATTGAATTTAAACGAAGTAAAGTTGAACATAATAAAAGTATGTTTAGTAGTATTGTATGGTATCTAAATTCATAGGTAAAATGAAAACATTTGGAATTTCGCCATCCTCTCACAGTGGCTGTAATCAACTCGTCTCCTCTCCTTCCAATAATTCTAAAGCGAGGACTAGAAGCAGGCTAAAACGAAATACATGAATCCCAATTTTCTCGAGGCAGGCATCGTCATGTAGTGCATACAAGTCAAGCTGATAAGCCCACCACATCAGGAAGTCATGAATTTAATTATCATGTTTTTTAGTAGAATTTCACTTCCTTTTATAAATGCTAGCTGTGACCAGCTAATTCACTTTCCTCCTGCCTCCTCGGTACGTACCAATAATTCTTTAAGCTTACACGTAAATCTCATGTATGCTGTTGTTTACTTGCGTAGGTTCCCTTAGATTTAATTCAAAATCAAACTTGATTAAATTTTGTTTGATTTGATTTTTAATTTTTAAATATCAATTCAATTCTTGCATTAAAATTTTTAAATTTTAAAACTAAATAAAATTGAAATTATCAGTTTGATTTATTTAACTAAGAAATTGGGTGAAATTGATTATAATTTTATATTTTATTGAAATTTTTTAATATCATACTAAAATTTTTATAAAAAGTAATTTTATTCATATAAATGAGGGAGTCTATCACTAAAATTTATCAATAAACAAAAGAAAAATAGATAGAAAAATTATGTTATTATGTTGCTTAATAAGATGAATGTAGATTGAAAGAAGGTTATAACTAATTATTAAATTATTTTGAAGATCATATTATATATATATACATATATATGGTAATTATGATTTTAAATTAAATTAAGATTTTGCATTTTGATTCGTGAGGTGGAATCATGTTATTCGTTTATAGGATCTATCAAAGTTCACATTATATTATTTCATTCATAAATTTTCTAATATAATATTTAATTTACCATTTTGACTTGAATTTTTTTATTTGAATTTAAATTAACCTTTATGCAACTTTTACTTTCATTAATTCTCTGAATTTTGATAATGATAATTAAGCTTCAATCAATAAATTACTGGAATATATCATATCACTAATGGAATTAAACTGTACAGATTATATATACCACTTTCAAGAAATTCTACTTTTAAACACATCGTATTCTTAATATTTCTTGAATTTTATCGTCCTGCGATTTCTTGAACACATTTTCCCCTTCCTCTACTCTTTCCATACAAACTTCAACCCATAATTTTGAGGACCAGCTGAAGGCCTCGGGCGTATTCAACCCAAAGCATTTCATAACCTTCTCCTGGACCAATGCGTACTTGCCATCATTCATAAGGTTTGGATGATAATAAACTTGAAAAAGTTGCAAATGGAATCACATCCAAAAGAGCATGAGAGACTCTAAAAACATTATTATAGAAGTTCGAGTTTGAATCACTCCTAACGATGGAGAGTGAAATCATAATATGATTATACCACAAAAGTGTTAGTTGTTGTGGTAAGTCAAAGGAAGAGTCTTGGAGAAATCATAATATGGTGAAATCACTCCTAACCATGTTGCTATCGTAGAAACTATCAAATTGTTGATTCTAATTGCTACTCAAAATCATTGGCAAATCTACCAATTGAATGTTAAATCAGCATATTTGAATGTCTATCTTGAAGAGAAAGGATACGTTGAACAACCCCAAATATGTTATTCAAGGAATGTCTATCTTGAAGAGCAAGTGTATGTTGAACAACCCCGAATAAGGCTATGAAGGTAAAGTGCCAAAGCTTCAAAAGACACCATACGGCCTCGAGCATGACCATTTTTAATAACTGAAAGGAATTTGGCACTGTAAACCATCAGGAGTCCTCTTTCCTGACTGTTGACTAACCTTTTCAACAAATCATTGAGTGGGAAGTTGACGGCAGATTCTATGAAATGCTTGTTCATCAATGGTGGTTTTACTAATACCACTCATCCCCCATATTTCTACAATCCGCACACCCACCGCCCCAAGACATAATAATGGCTACACTTTGTTTGCACCTGACCCTATTCCAACCAACCCATCATTGTGCGAATCGCAGATGACCACTTGGTTCGTTCTCTTTAAAAACGTGCTCCACATATTTCTTCTATATGATTAAGAGTCGGGCCTGGTTGCAGTCCACATACAAATGACAAAATGATTAGCCACAGAAACCAACATGAGGAGAAACTTTCCAAAAAAGTTCATATTTTTTTTACCACTTTATTGTACATAATAGAATTTCACTCGCCTGCCAGGAAGGCTGGAATCAGTTTATTGGTGGAAACAGTTTTAATTTTCCTTTTCCAGTTTTGATTTCCTTTTCTTAGTAAATTTTGTATTTCAACTGTAAAATCAAAAATATAAAACAAATTGTAATAAATATGGAGGAAAACCAGCCATGACATGGTTGCTCTTTCTTGGAGAGCACGACACCAACTATTCACCCCCGGTAAAGAGTGGCATAAATCTTTGGTATATTTAGCCATTACATTGCCATAATTCCCTGTCAAATCCTGAGCATGGGTTGGATCTACTTGGTAGAACACCGGCAGGACTATATGTTACATGGTTTTGCTGCAGTCGAGTATTTTCACCAGGTGGTCTAAACACCATGTAGAAAATGCATAATTTTCAGAGAGAAAAAAAAAGACTACAGAGAGATGAGACTGCTTGATCGTTTTCATAAGGAAGGTTAAGATACATTCTCCTCTTTCAAGGTTTTGATCCACAAAGGTATCAACTTCTACTTCTGTCAAAGCCTTGTGGATATGGCTGAGAAACCCCTTGCACCTATCTGACTCTAAAATTGATGAACATCATATTTATGGAACTATGATAACAAATAGAGATAGCTGACAAATTCTTGAATTCTCGTGCTTTAATTTAGTTCGAACTCCTGGACCTTCTAATCTTCCATCAATATTTTTTGTGAAGACTTTTCATACGTTGCCATCCTTTAAGGTTCATTTTGTACATTGAATATTAAAGAAAGAAATTGATCCTATTCGACAAATTTGGTATCTTCAGCTGTACTTTGTCATTCTGGAGGGGACACAAATTCCTGACAGATTGCTGAATAGCCTCAGATAATATCAGCCTCCCCTTAAAGCTGTCATTCTTTATATATAGCAAGATGCTATATTCTAGTATCAGAATCCAGGATATCTCATGCCACTAAAATCCTGCCATAAAAATCAAAAGTTACGATGTTGAAGATAATTGTTTACATCAGCCAACTGTCAGTTTGATGGCATCTTGTAATTTATTGCCCCAATTACTGCTGCCGTGAACCTGCCAAATCAAGACATGAATATAAGAACAAATTAGAATTTCATGTAAAGACAGTATTAATTCTAAACGATTAAAATGCGATGATCAATGCTTTAAAATGGGAATTACATGACTTACCTGTTATTGCGAGAACCGGATGACTTAACCAATTCTGAAACGAAAAATAATAGGCAGCAGACGATTCATCAACAACATCATCATGGAATAGCTCATCTTCACCGAAGATTGGATGCACCCCACATTCGATTATCCCATCACTACATCGCTGTTTTTCGTCAAAAAGGTACCCGTCAACTCCCATGTAGAATTCAAAGCATATTTCATCCTGAGAAGGATTTTCCGGCAGTTTGAACTCTGAACGCCAAAGGAATACGTGTTTTGATTCGAGTTTCGGGGAATTCAGTCGCTTATAGAATAGACTAGAACTAGAATACAAGTGTGTAAAATCATCTCTCAGCTTCACCATACATCCAAGTTCAATAAATGATTTACCTGGATCAAACAGATTGGGATCGAAAACAGCAGAGAAATAGAAACCTCTAATCTCCGACAATCGCTCGATCTGGGTACATGAGAAACACAAAGAAGCACCTGTCTTGTTTTTGTACTTCATCTTCCGAGCCACTTCTATTCTTGGGAAGCATAACTCGAGGCGATTATTGTCTATCTGTATCACATATGGACCAACAACATTTTATTAGTTATTCTTATGAGACATCCATAATAACAAAATGAACAACAAGAATGGATTAGGGAGAAATTAGATAGATACCCTTTTGTTCCAAGGTCTTTCAAATGCATGATCCATCATTTTATTTCGTTCATCCTCCCCGAGTTTCAAGCAATTATGAAATTCCAACTGTGTAACTTACCGTTGTTCCTTCACCAACTGAAATACTGATTCCAATTACGTGCAACTTTTCACCTCCAGAATTTGTAAACAATCTGGAAGATGAGGTAAATATTTGACACCACTTCCAGTTGCATAAAATTCCTCAAGAGATCCTAAATTGCTCAAATTCTCCGGCAGTCTTATCAGCTTTACGCAATTACGAATGTTTATTTTTCTAAGAGATTTCAGATTGCAAATGCCGTCTGAGACTTGTTTTATACTGCTACTTTCTGCAGTAAATTCCTCCAAAACTTCCAGATTTCCCAAGTTCTCAGGCAATCGATCCACATTTGCACAATCACTGATATTTAAAATCCTAAGATTTTTAAGATTGCTAATGCTTTTCGGCAGTTCTTTCACGCTAATTCCTTCAGCCATAAGCTCTTCCAGAGATAATAAATTCCCCAAGTTTGCAGGCAGTCTACGTAGATTCCGACATCCACTAATACATAACATCTTAAGATATTTCAGGCTGCAAATACTGTCAGGTAACTCTTTTATACTACTTCCTTGTACGTCAAGCCACTCCAGAGATTCCAAATTCCCCAAATTCTCAGGCAACCGTTGTAGATTTACACATCCGCTCATACATAATTTTGTAACATGTTTGAGATTGCAAATGTTCTCCGGAAGTTTCTCTACCAGTGAGCAGTTCCTCAATTCTAGAACCGAAAGTTGAAAGGATGGGTGGCGCAATTCCATTCCAGTTCTACCATGGCTTTTACAACATGGGATTGTCGGTAATTCCCTTACTTTTGAACAGTAACTGAGATCAAGTGTTTTAAGACTTTCCGAATGAAGACAGCTTGGGAAAATGCAAAGACTTCGACAAGAAGATAAATCTAGTTCCGTAAGCTTACTCAAATATTGAAGAGATGGCGGAATCTCAACCAAACTTTTACAGCCCTTCGATCTAAGAACTTCAAGATTTAAGGCTCTGGACAAGTTTGGAATCCTGACCAGATTTTCTGACCAGCTAATTAAGATCAATCTTTTTCATATTTCCAAGATCCTGTGTTGATTGAACCCAAAAAATATACGACCAAATTAGTAATTCATATGACATATACATTTTGTTATATGTAAGTAGCATAGTAATAGTAAAGCCATAATCACCTGAATTCCATTCCAAAGTTCTTCGAGC
Source organism: Dalechampia spathulata (assembly GCA_948192965.1). Classification (NCBI taxonomy): domain Eukaryota; kingdom Viridiplantae; phylum Streptophyta; class Magnoliopsida; order Malpighiales; family Euphorbiaceae; genus Dalechampia; species Dalechampia spathulata. The sequence continues at coordinate 7,978 of CANYBF010731168.1, forward strand.
TTACTACCCCGTAAATGAAGTTCGACAAGATTCTCTGCACAAAATTTCCTTGGCAGAGTTTTCAAAGGGTATCCGCACCATTCTAGAAACCTCAGCTCGCCAGACAGATAGTTGAGTCCTTTAGGGAAATGCATTTTGTTTTTGGTATAAATTAGAGAATTTATGCAGTAGAATTTGAGAAAACGAAGATTGTACATTCCCTCGAACGCCTTAGGATTTATCTGGGCATCATGAATTTTAGACATGTCCATTGATAGTCCTTGAATTGTCTCAGTTCCCTGAAACCAGATAAAATTTTCAGTATCCAATGAAGTTTACCGCTTTCAAAAGCAAAGTTTATCAAGCTTAAAAAAAGAAAGAAAGAAAGAAAGAAAGAAAGAGCTTGCCTTGTGTCCAGTCAATACGTGATAGACGTCTCCGGGTTGCCACAATCTACTACGCCTGCAGAGTTGTTTTTCCTCACAAACAATATCTTTTCCCATTTGTTGCACCAAATCATGCATTTCTAACTTATTGTCCAATATGGAAATGAGAGACTTGTCAGTCAGACGACTTATTCCTATTTTCAAACCCATGCCCAATATCCTTTCCACGGAATCCCTCCTTTCATTTTTAAAGAAACATGCAATATCTAGGAATATTTCCTTATCAATTTCACGTAGTCCATCATAACTTATTCTCAATATCTTTTGAATTTTATCATTCGATGTATCGTGAAGTTTCTTCAATTCATCTTCCCACTCGTCCACGCTTTTTCCATACAAATTGGAACCCAGAACTTTGAGAGCTAACGGAAGGCCCTGAGCGTATCCAACCGCCCTTATTGAAAGCATTTCATAACCTTCCTCTGGAGTCGTTTTCTTAAAAGCATGCAAGCAAAACAGCCAGAGAGCTTCGTCTGTATAAAATTTCTCAACTTCGTATATCTTGGCCCCGACATTCTTTAGCAGTTGTTTATCTCTGCTTGTCATAATAATTCTACTCCATGAACCGTACTTAATTTTTTGCCCAATCAAAAACTCCACCTGATCCAAATCACTTACATCATCCAGAACAAGGAGAACTCTTTTTCGTGTCAGCCTTCTTACTTTTAAAGATAAAAACGGAAGGGCAGTAGCTGCTGTGCATGCATTTGCACTCTTGTTCTCCAATAACTGAGAAAGAACTTCACATTGTAAACGTCTACCGTTTTCCAACTGCTCCCTCACGCTTTCAACGAAGCATTGAGTAGGAAAGTGATGGCGGATTCTATTAAAGACTTGTTTAGCAATAGTGGTTTTACCAATGCCACCCATCCCCCATATTCCAACAATCCGCACGTCCACCACCTCAAGACTTAACAATGACTCCACTTTATTTGCACATGACTCAATTCCAACTAACCCATCATTAGGCGAATCACAGACAAACACTTTGTCCAATCTCTCTAAAACGTGCTCCATGATTTCTTCTATGAGGTTAGAGTCAGGCCTGGTCATTTAGAATATAAAAATGTCAAAATAATTAGCCACCAAAAAATAAAATGCACTAAAGAGAGAGGGTGCATGGTGTTAGCGTACTTCATATCGTGGGAAACCAGCCCTGACACTGAAGCTGTTTCTTGGAGAGCACGGCACCAACTGTTCACCCTGGATAAAGAGCTGCCATAATCTTGGGCATGCTTAGCCATTGCATCGCCATAACTCCCTGTCACATCCTGTACATGGCTTGGATCTACTTGGTAGAACACCGGCAGGATTATATGTTCCATGGTCTTGTTGCAATCGAGTATTTTCACCAGCTCGTCTAAACACCATGGAGAAAATGCATAATTTTCAGAGAAAATGACGACAGAAAGATGTGATTGCTCGACTGCTTCCAGGATGGTTTTTGAAATATCTTCTCCTCTTTCAAGGTTTTCATCCACAAAGGTATCAATTCCTTCTCCTGTCAAAGCCTTATGGAGATGGCTGAGAAAACCATTGCGCACATCCGACCCTCTAAAACTGATGAACACATCATATTTCTTGAGTCGATAAGAAGAAGCAGCAGCAGCGGCCATATATAACACCGTGTAGATAATTAATTTACAGTTATGAACAAGAAAACCTTCAAGGCCATGCTTGTATGTTTGCAGATGCATGCAGTAAAACTATGCATATATATACACACACACACAGAGGAAAGGCAAACACGGCTTTGAAGCGACTAATGTGAAACAAAAATGCAATCCTTGCCTGAAGAACATGATGAAATAGGTAATATTATATTTCCACCAATTACAGTTAAAATGAATTAAGTATTCCATGGGACCATCAAACAAGAAATTTCTTGCCACTTTGAGTTTTGACCAAAGATGGAATTGAGCAATGGTGATTACATATACACAGAAGATGACTTCCATAAGAACCATCGGCTCCTTGAAAAGGAATCTAAGTTATGCAGTCACTTCCAATCTGTATGAGATTGTATGCATTTAGAATATTCAACATCTTTTGATCAACTTATCTGAATTGTTTGTCATTCCTACTAACATACTATCAGATATTGAGATATAAGAAGTCGATCAATCACAATTAATCATGTTCCAACACCTTCATCATCGATTTTTTTTGCTACTATTCTGGTTTTTTTATTTTTTAAAATTTTTTCAGATTTTTTTTATTTTTTGGGTTTTTATTTTTAATATTAAAATTTAAATATTATTTAGAATTTAATATTTTTATTGACCTTATGATTTAAATTATTTTATGTGTAATTTCAATTTTAGTATTACTATTATTATAAATTTTATTAATATAGTATTATATTTTTGGAATTATTATGTATTTCAAAATAATATGTTTTATATTTTAATTTTTGAAATATCATGACTTATTTATAAATAAAATTTTATTATTATTACAATGAGATAAATTATAATATAATAAGTATGACATTTTTTTTATTAAATAAAAAGGTAATTAAAAAATGTGATGGGATGAGATTGCCCGGCAAGTTCAAGTGTTTGATGGCATGGACCGACCATGGAGACGCACGATGTGCACGTGACTCGATTTCAGCCAACCCTTTCGCTCGGCTAATCCTATGCGGACAGCTTGTCCAATAAAACATGTTCCACTTTCTTCTGTCAACCTCCTACTTTCCACTTCATCACCATACTTACCCATTAATTATTCAAAACAACAAAAATTATGATCAAAGTTGGTGTCTTGAACATCTTACCATTTCAATGAATCTTATTACAAGTTTGAATCAAATTGAGATGAATGTATTTTATCATGTTTAGGAGAAGGTTAGCTGGTAAACTGCAAAGACATGGACAAGAGGATGAATCCAGTTCAATAAGCCTACTCAAATATTCAACGGATGAAAGAACCTCATTCAAGCTTCTACATCTCTTCGATTTTAAAACTTGAAGGTTAAGGGTGTTAAAGTAAAGAAGAAACAGAAAAAGGAGGACGAAAATAGTATCCCAAGAAGCTATGAGTCACGCACATGCCTGAGAAAACCAGTGCGGATATTTGCACCTCTAAAGCTAATAAACATTGTCAAACTTGTTTGTTTGACAAGTCGGCAAAGAAGAAGCAGCCATCATTAATATGTTCATTTCAATTCTAATATTTCTTAATTTTCAATCATGTTTTATTATTTTGCTTTCTTCCATGCGCTCTGTATCTTCTCCCTTTCATTTTGGTGTGAATGCTTTTGGTGAATTCCAAAAAGAAAAGATTAACTATCATCAATCATCTCCATTAGAACAAAGGCGGGAACATAGAGAGCCAAGAAATGAAAGAATAAAAGATAACAGATTGACAGAAGGAAATGCGGTAAATCCAACTCTGCTAGTTCATTTGTTATTGAAAATGCTAACATCATCTCAATCAGGAGTGACAAATACAAGTTGACAAGTTCTGACTTGTTTTCATAATGCCAGTTCCTGCCTGAAGGGGAGGGGAGGGGGGATTTGGAGACGCCCGTTTGCTCGTCTCTTGGTTTTTAACATGGATGTGGCTTCGAGGACAGGCGCATTTTCTTACCATCTGGTAATTACAGAACAAGTTAAAAGAGCTCTTGTTTGATTCCGCATCAGGCCTACACCTGCAACCAACATTCATTTACAATGCTGTGCATTTTCCATATTATGTAGCAGCAGATGTTCTTTTGTGTTTGCTCTGCACTAGGCTTAGCAGGAATTCAGTAAAAATTTGCTCGTAACCAGGCATTTTCCCATAACCTGCAATCAATTCAAAATTTTGTTCAACACCACATCTTGTAAAACTGAAGCAGGTCTAAAAACTTGTAGATATGAATACACGCACTAAGTCTAAAAAGTTGCAGACAAAGATAAATGTGTAAAGGAAGATTACTTGCCAGGAAAGTAGTTGATGTCAATCACATAGAATACATCTTTAGTTCCATGCTCTCGAATCATATCTATGTTAAACAACCGGAGGCCCTGGGAAAATACATTATATGATAAAATTGTGACTAACATAGTTAAGCAAAGTAAAGCAGAAAGAGAGTTACCATTCGACAACGAAGCTCCCTTGCTAGCCTCTCCAACAAAGGACGTGGAGGCAGTTCTGCACAAGAGCACCGAATTAACAAAATGGAGTTTAAAAAATCTATACACAGTTTAAGCTGTCTGCCATGTCTAATCAATTACCAAGTCATCCTAATGAAACATAAAAAAGAATAGACAAGATGATTTAAATTCATATCCCTTCCAACTAAGTCACATAAATAAAAAGTTTTTTACGAAAAATTAGGTTCCGGGAAATTCTCACCACCAACAGAAGGATCCAGATCTGCATCATCAGCCGAAGCTGAAGCGGATGAGACTCTTGGGAAGGGGAACATACCCTCGACTTTCGCTAGCTCACAATTACTGATATTAGGCAGAGAAAAGCGTCGAACAACCTTTATGGTTTCACCAACAATATAAACCTTGAAGAGAACGCCACCTAGTACCAGATGCAACAATTACACTTTTAAACATCACCACGTTGATGCACACAGTTAAATGGTTTCCTTGCCTCAGTTGAAACATACCATGATTAACAAACTCTTGAAGAACCAAAGGAGGTTCAAGTTCTGACAGAGAGTATTCATCATAAGCAAGAAACAATTCATGCGACTTGGCAGTTCCGTCCACTACGAGTGGTTTTGCAACTGCAATGATCAGATAAGAGAAGTAATTAAACAAGTCAGGATAAACAATCAACAAAATTCCTTTATGATAGATACCATCCCCTGATGGTATAAAAGGATCCCAAAGATGATCACAACAAGTCTATTCACCAAAAGTCTAGCACTGTAAAGCACATTACGCTTCAGAACTTGAAGAGATTCTATGGATTTATACTTCATTTTTACCATCCAGTATCAGGTACGCAAAGGTGAGTAAAAGAATTGCACAAGTTGCATGCGTACATGGAAAGTTTACCTAGTGGCAGCTTAAGCCCAGCTTTGGTAATTTCACAAGGGATTGATGATGGATCTTTGTTGACAACCATTTGCCTTGGAATGCGAACCTTGCCTAAGAGAAAAATAAATCATTTCCTAAACGGTCAAATTTTATTGAGAATATTATTTAGGATATGAAGCCAACAAAGCATAAAAAGGGTTCTGAAAGAAGAGAGAAACCAATCTACAAGCTAATGAACAGTAGAAGGGCTACCATGGCAATCAGCCAAGTTGAGATCAGCAACACCCTGGAGCATGGACTGTCGATTTCGCAGATGTCGAATAGCATCTGGAGGATCCAGCACAGTTACTTCGGGATTTTTTTGCTGGTAGTCCTTTAAGATGAAAGAAATAAAAGAGACTAGGATGAGACCTTAGCCTTGGTAGAAACAGCTCCACAAACAAAGGAAATTTAAAAATTATGGTTATGTATAACTACATTAGTAATGATAAAGTCATCTAGCATCCATTAACTAGAAAATAAGCAACAGCCTGGACCATAACTTTTATTTTAGAAAAGATAAAGCCAGCTAGCATTTGTTGCGGTAGTTAAATCTCTTGAACAATGTTATCTTAGTGACACGTTTCAAACTATCTGCTTCTGCATATTATGTCAAAAAAACATTGCCAAGGTTCCAAAGACTTGCTTGTTCGATCACTTTTTATTAGTTGAAATTCAATCCCAAGCATAAATTGATTAAACTACTCTACATCAAACTGTAAAATGCATGCATACAAAAGAACTATACAATCAACTAAGATAAAAGGGTGATCGCATACCTCGATAACATCATACCATTCCTTTCCTGACAACTGCAATGAACATAGGGCTAATTAGAGAATCAGTTATGGAGCAGGTTCAAATAGACAAAAAGAAAAGATACCAACAGAATATTTGAAAAACCTCATCTATCTCGGGGATAAGTATCCAGTAATGAGAAGACAGCAAATAAATGCAGATTAAAAAGAATTCGAAACATAAATCATATATGCGTGTGTATGAAAGGCAGAAAGAGAGAGATGGAGGACTAACCTTATGCAAGACAACATCAAAAGGACCTTGATCCAGTAATGGCCTCTTGAGATCAATGGCAACAAATGATATCCCCTTATTTCTGCACCAAAGGTCGAAAGAGTTTTATTTATCCTACAACAATGCCAAATACGTTTCCGGAAACTTGAGCAATTAAATGGTAAAATAACCTTAATTTGACAACAGAAGCCATTTTGAAAATTCTCCCTCCACTTAATTCAACAGGACAAATTCATTTGTCAAACAAATTTTTCAAAAATGAAGTGGTTTCCATTATTGCAAAGTAAAGTGCACAGAATATTCTCTAAATGTTCTTTTTTGGGTTGTGTTGAATGGCTCATTATGAGATAAAGCTATGGAGGAGGGAAAATCTCCACAAGGCAATAATACTCACCCATGCCCCTATGGAAGTATAATAACTAAAATTTCAAAACCATGACAATATATCCATAAATTGACGATTTTATCTCTATTATACAAATGCAACGTATGAGCAGACAGCAATAGATCGTTTTTTAGGTAATCTAATTATAAAGTCGGTGACCTCAACGAATTGGAGGACCCCAAGAGTAGACAGCCCCCAACCTGTGGTACGGTACAACACTGCAGCTGGACCAACCACTTATTCTTTCTATTTTAAGGCATAAGCATACGACGCATACTAATAATTAGCAAATCTAAATTCTAAAACACTAACTAAAAGAAGGTAAAAGTAAATGACAAAAATACCAAAACATGACATAGTTGGTAGCCAACGCAAGCTAATAACTTGATCCAACAAAAATGTACCAACTATACAAGTTAAATTGAACATGAGAAGGCTAATAAGTAGGAAGTAGACTTTGAGGAAAGACTAAGAAACTTTTTGCACAATCAACATTTTTAAACTACAGAACAAAGAACTGATCATTGACTTTATGTTCCTGAAATACCAAATTGGAAGAGTATACATAATGGAATATTCCCAAGAAAACAAATTGAGAAAAGAAAAAAGATTCCAAATACCCTGAAGTAAAAGCAACTCTAATAAGTCAAGAAAAAACAGTTTCCAGAACCTATACAAGAAAGTGATATCCAACATGCCCACAATTTATTCTTCACCATTATCTACATCTCAGAACCTTTGAAAAAGCTAATCTTTTGGAACAGAGCACAAAATAGATATTCAAACAAAACAATGAATTGAATTCAAGCTTATAAAAGAAATATTCTGGCGGCCATAAAATGTAAAATACCAAGAATTCTGAGACACCCATTTCAGAAAATTGAATGGCAAAACGTACAAAAGAACAGAACTTCACATCCATAATCCAGTGTATAGAGACAAGCACACAATCGTACATACATGATAATGTAGGCAATGATGATTAATGTAAGAACCAAAAATTATAAAAGCAAAAAAGGGAAAATCAAAGGCATATACTTCAAAAGAAATACATGCAAATAGACATGAAAACAAATGAACAGTAAAATCAAAAAAAAAAAAAGAAAAGAAAAAGGGAGTCAGTGTACCTAGCTAAAGATTCAAGCTTGGGCTGTAAGAAACTTTTTCTCTTCTTTGACGTTAAGGCATACCCAACAATCACCATTTTCTGCTGTTGTTGTATAGGTAACGACACCGTATTCACTTCTTGTTTCTCCTCTCCTTCTTGGAGTGAGATTTCACTGTCGAACCGCATAGCTGTAGAACCCAGAAAAACCCTAAAACAGAAAGAATCAAAATCCAACCTTCCTTTATTCTTTTTAAAGAAAGATTGAATCTTTTACAGAAAGCCCGAACCTTTCTTAGAAATTTCTCGTTTTCTGATTAATTACCCAGAAACCAAACAAAATGAAATGCGAAAAATTTAATTCGGAAAACGTCTTTTGAGGCTCTCTTTGATTATGCTTCTCCTATATCTTCTTATTTACACCTTGTTTTTGATATTTATCTCTCTATACAAAGAGAGGAAGATGGTATTTTCCAATTCAATTTGAAAAGAGAAAGAGGAAGATGGGCAGAGGAATTGAATTTGGTGGAGCTGTTATTGGAAGCCTTGAAGTGTTATTAATATTTATACTTTTATTTTTATAAATTATACAATTTTTTTTTGAAAAAAGAAAAGATTTATGCTAAGAATTGGAGCAGTGGAACAGTAAGGAGGAACCTTTAGAAACTTCCCATACATTTGAGTTCCCAGTCTGCCCCTGCAATTTAGAACTTCTGGTTAATTGATGAACTCAACCCTATAAAAAGAATATTTTAAAAAAATAAAAATAAGCTTTGCATCCATGATATGATTGTAGTGCAAAGAGGATGTCAGGCAAGAATCAGCTTCCTATCTATCTTTTCCTTTTCCTTTTCCTTTTCCTTTTCCTGTTAAAAGAAAATAAAAACAAAAAGAATAAATCTCTTGAAATGTTCAATGAAAATTGACATTTTCCCATAAGTTTACCCATTTATTGGGACCAATAACCCCATGCAATTGGAAAAATGCTTATTCTTTATAAGAATATGCTTTTTTATTCTGCATGCATGAATATATGTATATATATATATATATATATATAGAAAGCATATTCTTCAAGCTTATTTTTGAAAATCTATTCCTCTATGGTCATTATCACTCCTATATAGGGTAGGATTAAACTTTATTATTTAGTAATTGTTATACTTTAAACCTAAGTCTTTGTTTAATTATATTTATTCACCCCCAACATATTCAATGGGGTTTTACTATAGTGCTCAATTGTTTAATATCCTTTTGTTTATTCACATTTTTTAACACCAACTTTCATTATTCATTTTGTAGAATTGTGAAGAAAATGTAATAATTAAAATATAAAAAAGATCTTATCCATATGATTTTGCTGCATTTGTGATAAGTAACATCCAAGGAAGCAATGATATATGATGGGATCCTCCTCATTTAAAACACAGAATATTATATCATAATGGATGATGATGATGATGATGCCCTAATATGGATAATCTTCATTACCCTTGCATGTTCTACAAGCATTTCCCTCCTCCATATTATTATATTCATTTTGCATGCCTTTTCCATCATTAATCATCTCACCACCAACTTCTTCTCGTCATTTTTGCGCTTCATATGATTGATATCTCATTTAAGCAACTCAAAAACAATTTATATTTTCATCCCTTAAAATAAATATTAGTTTTATTAAAATTATTCTGTAATATGTTTGGAAGGATCAACAAGATATACAGCTACCTACCTACCTACTTCAACCCACATCATCCGGCTATTTCCACTTCAACTTAAGCTTATCGGTTATAGTCAATAATCATTTAATTAATTAATGTTAACAAATCATAGATTATGTTATGTTGCATGAATCTTTAAGCATAACTCCTTCATCATGAAATATTTAAGATTAAGTACATATGTATTTGTATTTTATTATTGATAGTGATAAATGAGAATCGCTGGAATGATTAGTGATTTTTATTGATAGAGTTGGTGAAAAATGTGAAAGTAGGAGGAAGGGGATATGTGTGGAATGGGTAGAGGGTAGATGGAGTCGGCAATCATATGGTAAGATGATTTAGGGATGGCAAAAGCAAACTCCACTGTTTGTAGTTGTACCACAGGATTCTCTCCATTTGCAAGCAGAGCATTTACACCATGTGGATCTTGCCATTCTTATTTCCCTCCTGTTAGATTTTGTGGATGAAAAACAAAACACCCACATCACACAAACAATATTCTTTTTAAAAAAAAAAATTGCTAGAAATTCAGTAAAAACAAAAAAAGTATTGATTCAGATTAGAAAAATATGTTCCCTTTTCTTTTCTTATATGATTGACAGTAAAATTCAAACAAGAATATTCGTTTCAGATTTTATGTAAATGGACAGCATATAGATTATTACTTTTTGAGGCCATTACGCTTATCCATCAACATGATCATGATTACCCTATAAGACTGGTTATAATGTGCTGTTGCTTTCATGGCCATGATACAAATTTAAAACAAAAATGAAAAATGATTCGGTACGAACATACACTCACAAATAATATGGGAATTTGAAGACAAATAAAAATGGTGTAAATATATGTATGTATATATCTCAAAGCACTAGTGAGTTTGTAAGATACCCTTTTCATGGTGTTTGAAATTTCTCCTGAGGCCATTTGTTTTGACCTTATATATCATATCATATGTATGTAATGTATGTGTGTATACATGGGTATCAGATATTGCTTTCAGTTGAACAACTCAACGGTCCACGCCCTCTTTTTGAGGATAAAACATGTCACGTGACCAACTTCCTCCCATTGGACAAAATCGACACTGCTTCTCACTTGCTTAGCATCTCTACATCATCATCATCTCTCAATCCGGACTTGGGCTTTTTCCAAACAAAACAAAAATAATATATTTTGAAGCTTTTCAAAATTTTTAAAATTTATTTATAAAAATAATGATGTTTAAAATTTAACAAGATCTAATAAAAATTTAATGCAATGTTCATAAATTACAATAAATTTAACATAATATAAAATAAACAAATTCATAATTTTTCAAGAAAATATTAGGTTTAGAAGTAAGCTTTAAATCATTTATTATATTTATAAATAATTTGTAAAAGAGACATCATAAAGAATATCATAAATTTTAGTTTTATCGTAAGGTTTTATCATTTTAACTTTTAGTTTAAATTATTATTTTTTTATATTTTTATATAATTATTATATTTTAAATACTCAATATTATTTTTTATTACGTTATCACGACCTTTAGCATCATCATCTTACTTATATTGTTGTCACTTTTCCTCGTTGACATCATCATCATCATTTGATGACCGAAAACTTTTTTCTCTTTTATTATTATATTTTTTCTATATTTTTGCTATGTATTTATTTTTTGTGTTATTATGGATACTAAGTGTTTCTACCATAATTAAATTGATTTTAATTAATTAAAATAATTAAATAAATTGATTTAATATTAATTTATTTAATATTTTCATTAATTAAAAGATATTTAAGATTTGAACAATTTATTAATTTAATAGGCCTAAATTATGAATATGGGCTATTAATTAATTTAATAGGCTAGTTTTAATTAATTTAAGATTAAATAAATTAATTTTATTAATTTATTTAATATTTTATTAATTAAAGGTTATTTAATAAATTAAGTCATTAGTTAGATTAATGGGCTTAATTTCCTAGAAAAACGTAGTTACCACATTGATAATAGAGAAAGTGTAGGAAATATGTACGTGACGGTTATCAATGTTAGGAATAATGGTTATGGATAAAGGTAAATAGCAAGTGAAGGCAATGGATTAAGGGGACCATCAAAAGCATTCTGAAACAATTTTTCTTGCTAGTTTTGATATCTTTAGCCATTGTTTATCTCTTTTCATTTTTAAACAGTATTTCTTTCAATTTAATAGCCCATTATTTTCATATTGCGTTCTTGTTTAGCATTATTTTCCTGAGCTTAATTCTCAATTACAAACAAATTAGAGATCCACAATTATTTTGATCAAGAAGTCAGAAGGCGCACACAGTTTGAGAATATTTAAATTCTCTGGGATGCTCACAAAACAAAATATCACAAACACTAAGATAAATGCATATATATATAAATTTATTATATAACATAAAATGATAAATATTTATATACTATGAAATATGTATTTAATACATGTATATTTTTTATGATAAATACATATAAAAATATTATGTAAATATTAAAAATATAAAAATTTAAAATAATGTTCATGAAGATAGTATAACAAAAATAAATAAAAAAGACTTGCAATTTTTTCAAAAAATATTGTTTTATGAATAATATAAAAATTATAATTATGTTTACAAACATATTATAAAAAAAGATGATTTAGGACTATTTATGAAGACTAGTGATGGTGGTTGAGTAGAGCCCAAAATGAGACCCAGCCGATTATTATTGGTGGGTTTGTAATTTCGAACCTTATCTTTCTCTGTGTCCATTGCTCTGCCATTTGTAGACACAGATTTTATCGCTCTGGTTTTGGAATTCTAACTCGACTTTTTTAAATTTAAAAAGCAATTGCAAAGTTCAATTATCTCTAAAACAATATATCACATTGATTTTAATAAACTTAACTATATATTTAAAGGGAGCTTAAAAATAGACCCTTCATAAATGTCGAATAGGATGCCCGTTGATTTCACGAGATAGACAGAGAAAGACGTTTGAAGACACCAGTGAAACGAACTTGACTAGTTGGCGATGACATGGCTTCAATAAAACAACATTTCTGACCGAACACGACCAACTTTGTACAGTCCGTATAGTTGCAACATGAAAGCCGACAATTTTTGGGCCCTTTTGCTCTCCTGCAATGGTAAATTCCCATTTACTTCCTTGATTACTCCAAGCCGAAGCCTCCGGCTTGTTTTACTGACTCACTTACCCTTCAACAGGGTGGTTGACCGTTAAAATCGAACAGGTGAGCGCCCTTTACCTGCCCTCTAATCTCAGTATTATTTAATGTACCCATCTAAAACCCTAAGATATTCTTTTATATATAATGTACTTTTCAATGGAACATTGTTTTTTGTTATTTCATTATTATAATTATTTGGTCCTTGCCACTGTACAACTCTTGGAAAATCCACTTTCACAGTACACAAACCTACAAAGATTCAGCGGAGATTTCGATCTAAACCACCAAAATAATTACCCTTCAGTTTACATAATCTATTCTGTTCTATACCAAGTTGCTGTTTCACTCGCAAAGTCTCCATCTTCTTTTTTCTTTTGTCAAGTAGTTAAAGATCAGATCGTTTGATCAAAATTCAAAAACCCTTTTTCAAAAATGGCTGTTTCTATTGATTCAATCCTGGGATTCTACCAGAAAATCCCTGCAAAGAACCAACCTTTTGATTTGAAGAATGGAGTTTTTGGGTTTGATCTTAGAGCTCGAGTTGTTTCTTGTAATGCAAGAAAACAAAGGATTCTAGGAGTGAAAGCAGTAGCTGAGGCTGGTGTTAAGAGGGAAATTAAGAACTTTGAAGTGAAATTGGACCATTTGGGTCTGGATTCTGCAGCAGAACAAGAGTTGAGAAAGAAAGGGTTTTCAGGGATGAGGAAGACTAAATTGGTGTGCACTATAGGGCCCGCTTGTTGCTCTTTGGAGGATTTGGAGAGATTGGCAATAGGAGGGATGAATGTAGCTAGACTTAACATGTGTCATAATACTAGAGAGTGGCACAGCGATGTTATCAGGAAGATTAAGAAGTTAAACGAGGAAAAGGGGTTTTGTGTTTCTATTATGATAGATACTGAAGGTAGTCAGATTCATGTAGTTGATCATGGCGCTCCTTCCTCACTGAAAGCTGAGGTATTTGATTCGAATCTACCAACCTTTGTCTTCTTTTTGGATACTGATTGATTATGATGTCACTGATGTTTTACTTTTAATTGGGAAAATAACCGATTTGCTGAGTAGCTGAGACCACCAGTTGCTTTGTTTAGTTCATAAATGATATGTTAGTTTACCTTCATTTTTGGCATTTGCATTAATTGAATAGCAGTCATTGTGTAATTTGCTTTAATCAGGGAAAGGTATGAGTTTTGGACAGTGTTTTTTCTTGGAAGAAAGGGATCTGGTTTAATTCAGGGTCATATATTGGCATCTGCCTCCTGATAATCATTTTACGAAATGAGAATTTCCAGTACTGATGCTTCTTTTTTTTCTCAGGAAGGTTCAGTTTGGGTATTTACAGCTCAAAAATTTGAGGGTTCACGTCCATTCACTGTTCGAGCAAACTATGAAGGGTTCTCTGAAGGTGGTGTTTTGCTTCCGATCTGTTCTGTTATAATTGCAAGCAGAAGATAATGATGTATTTCTTAGTGCATTATCTTAATAGGAATAAACAATTGTCAGGTATTATGGTCGGTGATGAACTGATTATCGACGGAGGAATGGCAACTTTTCAAGTTGTTGAAAGGATGGGAAATGATTTGCGTTGCAAGTGCACGGATCCTGGTCTACTCCTTCCTCGAGCTAAGCTGAGCTTTTGGAGGGATGGGAAGCTCTCCTATCAAGGCCTTCCAACTATATCAGAAAAGGTAAAGTTATGCTTTTTCTTCCCTGGCAATAATATGTTGGCTTCTTATATAGATCTTGAAACTGCTGCGTGTTATCCGTCCACAGCAGGACGAAACAGAGTCTTATACAGAGTAACTGATTAGCATTGGTAAAAACCATTGAGGATCTTACCGATTTCTCCCTCTTGTGGTTCAAATGATTCCCTCTACAGGACTGGACTGACATCAAATTTGGAATTTATGAAGGTGTTGATTTTATTGCGGTGTCATTTGTAAATGATGCCGAGTCTGTCAAGAATCTGAAGAACTATCTATCAACCAAAGCATCAGAGTAAGAAAGCATACATATTCATAAAGTTGACATTTCCCATTACATTCTATAAATAGCCATTTATAAGAATAAAGCTTTTTGTAAATGTTCTTTTTTGTCTTTTATAGAGTTTTCTTGCGAAAACATCTTTTTTAACTTCTTGTCATCTTCACAGCTCCATAAGAGTGCTGGCAAAGATTGAGAGTCTAGAGTCTCTTCAGAAATTGGAAGAAATTGTAGAGGCTTCTGATGGAATTATGGTAGCTCGTGGCGACCTTGGCGTGGAAGTCCCACTCGAACAGATTCCAACAGTTCAGGAGAATATAACCCGTGTTTGCAGGCAGCTCAACAAACCAGTGATTATAGCTTCTCAACTTCTTGAGTCGATGGTCGAATATCCGACTCCGACACGAGCTGAAGTAACATATTACACTGAAATTTACCCTGAAACTTGTTCCTTTAAAGGGCCTTATACAAAGGTCGAATATCGTCTTTATAATGTCTTCTCTTTTGATGCAATAAGGTTGCAGATGTAGCTGAGGCAGTTCGGCAATATTCTGATGCGATGATGTTGTCTGGTGAATCGGCAATTGGATCATATGGTGAGAAAGCGCTTTCTGTATTGCGAATGGTCAGCAGCCGAATGGAACTACAGAGTCGCAAGGAAATCCGACAAAGTGTTGTTCATCAACGTCAACTCGGAGTTTCATTGCCTGATCGCATATCTGAAGAGATCTGCAATTCTGCCGTCGAAATGGGTAATTAGATATTTGTCTTGTACATTAATCATTTTGTGTCAATTTTAGCGAGGCAAATAGTCATTTTGGATGGCTTATTGGTGTATTCTATCTGCAGCTAATATCCTTGATATAGATGCTATATTTGTCTACACAAAGCATGGGGAGATGGCATTGCGCCTTTCTCGCAACCGTCCAAACCCTCCCATATTCGCGTTTACAGATGACAATAGTGCTCGAATGGCGCTGAATTTGCAGTGGGGAGTTATCCCTGTGCTTGTTGATTTATCCGAAGACATGGAAGCCAACATATCAAAAACCATCAATCTCATGAAAACTAAAGGCATGATGAAAGTAGGGAATTCTGTTTTGATAGTCTCAGATCTCATGTCATCCGCTGCAACCCGAACCAGCTTCCAGTCAATCCAGGTGAAGACAATTGAATAGAGAGCAGCAATGGAACTCCAAGTCCATAGCAGAAGATTGCAGATACTATATGCATACCTGTGAAGATTTGTCGAACATAGGCGTTTCTGTAACTTGCCTTGACAACAATATTGCCTTGGCTAGGATTTTACGTGCATTTTGGTCACGAATGTTTTATGTTTTCTTAAATTTATTGAAGAAAAAGAGGATCAGAGGCTGCTTAATAGTGCTTCTATGATTAAGCTAAAGAGCAGGAAATGGAAAACCTTGCAAGGACGACAAAGAAAGCACCCACTTGCACGACAATCCAACAACAAGAAAAACAGAAACCATTACATGGAAGTGTATTCCAGAATGCTCTCTGATTTGCCATGTAAATGCTTGGATATCAGGACCACACCATTTTAAACTGTTTGTCTGCTACATCATCATAACCTATCATCCCTAAGGATGAAGCCAGAATCTATCCTGGCATATCATCTACATGAATTCAGTGAGTAAATCTGATGTTCTTTCACAGTTTGCGTTTCAAATTTCCAAGATCTGTTCCTCGCAAGTTCAGTTCATAGATGAAAAATTGGCAGCCAAAAGCCTCACTTGTAACTGTTACTGAGACGTCAAACATTTTACTGCGAAGAACCAGTATTAGTCGGAATACCTTGTTGATTTCTAGTGGCAAACCAATTCTTGACCTAAATCATACAGACCCTGTTTTCATGAAGAACCCGTTTCATTGTTGGACTCCATTGATGGAAATAGCAACAAATTTCAAGCTCTACTCTCAAAATTTCATACCTCAATCCCTTATATTGAAGCATTCTTTTGATTTAGACGAAACTGTTTGGGCAAGTTTACATATGATTATATAACGTAATCTCAGCGATCTTTGTGATTGTAAGTTCAAGATCTTCTATAAACAACCGAGTATCCCGATTTGAAGGTTTTCTCCATCAACTGAGTATGAGGATTTAAAACTTAAATCTTTCCCCTGGCAGTCCAAAACCACTTCCAAGCAACCGTGTAGATATGACTTTCAGCTTCTGATTAATACCATGTTTAGCATGTTTAAAGTAAAATTAGTAAGCAGCAACGTTGCCGGGTCATGACCAACTTACAAAAATGTCTACAACAGGTATCTATTGAGTTAGGCTACAAGCTTTTGGAAGTATTACCGTCTTAAGTGCAGCAACTGAAGCTTGCAAGTTTTGGGTTTTACGATGTGGTCCAATTAAAAGTATAGCCAACAATTACAAGCGTGTTGCCTGTAATGGCTGTTGATGGTTCTTGCTTGTCCCTACGTGTGACATTAGGGATGCCAAATTTGAATTGCCTAGCCATGTAAGCATCCGGTTGATACAGGAATATATACATACTATATATATATATAAATGTAGTATGATATGGGTATAGCCATCCCCTTACGTGACATTGCGATGGGTACGTTTTTTTTGTCATTGGCATATCTTACTTTGCGTATAAGTTAACGATATTGTTGATAATTTTGGTATTGTTATCATATGCTCATTCATCAAATATCATAAATCTAGATTTTTGAAATATAATTTATTAATTGAGAAAAACATATATTATTACATGAAAATCATACAAGATGATTATTATAAATTATAAAATGCTAAAACTTTTTGGATAATCTTCGTAAAAAAATGATATTTATTTCATAAAAGGATTTGAATTAAAACCCTTCAAAGGAGAAGGCAAGATAAATTACTTACAATATAGTAAGATAATTTATTAATAATATTCTTTTTATTTATTAATAATATTACTAAACTCAATCATATCAATATTTTATAAGAAAATAAAATAGAGAAGGAAGCATAGTTTAAGAGTATGATACAAGTAAGTAAGTATATAATGAAGGCAATTCCACCAAATGATTAGTCTTCACAAATTAACTTTTTAAAGTTTAAACAACCTCATACCCACTCCCACTCTTAGACTTTTTCACTAATTATTAATTAGCCTAATTTTATGCATTTCAATATAAAAATTATACATTTAACTCTAATTAGTAAATATAATTTTAAAAATATATAACAAAAGTAAATATTTTGTTATTTTTTCAAACTTTATATATGATATAAAATAAGTTGATATTTTTTTATGAGGATTAAGTTATTATTTAATGATGATAATTTTTGATATAATCTATCAATTTAATATAAACATAATCAAGAAAATAAGTTTACGTTATCTATAATTATATTTTTATTAATCTATTAATGATAAAATAAATATTATATTGTATTATGAGTTAAATTAATTTAAAATATTAATTTACTTTATAATTAAATTATAAATTAATTATATTAATTAAATCATATTAAATTATTTATAGGGTTTAAATTACTATACTTAATATTAAAAACAACGCAATAAGCCATTTGCTTTCCCTTTCATAACATAAAGACGATCAATATGTTAAAACAATCGGCTTTAAAACTTAGAGTGGAAAAAAACAAAGACGACAAAATAAAAATAAATAAATAAATAAAAAGAAAATAAGTTAATTTATTTGAAAATCACTATTATATTTAATTTCTTTCTCAAATAAAACAATTTTTTTATTTTTTTATTTTTTTATCCTAATTTAAAGCTTTCCATCAATATTTGTATTTTAAGAATTAAATTAAATTGTTATTTTTTTTAATCCCTAAAAAACTCCATATTTTGGGAAAAAGAAAATGACTGAAACCCATCCAATGACCAGAATTGTGTGGGCAGTTCTCAGAGTTGACGTCACTCAACTTTTAAGCCACATAATTCATCTAATACACGCATCCTCTCCCCGTGCATATTATCCTCCAACTGTACATCTTTACTAAAGTACGCCACTCCAGGAACCTCCTAAAAGGCCACCACCTTCCCTTTCTCCCTCACTGCTGCTTCTTTTCTTTCCCTCTGCCTCCTCCATTCTCTGTATTTGGATTATCAATGATTTTGGAACTATTTTGATGCCAATCAATCATTGAATAAACCAAGAACATGGCTTCTCTTCACATATTGGAATCAACCCTCTCTCCAATTTCATCTCTACAGAAGAATTTTCCAGGCAATTCTAGTTCCAGGAGGAAAACGATTCTCAAGTTGAAAAATTTCAGCTCAAGAAGATACATACAGAAGCAGAAGTTTACCGTTATTTGTTCAGTACAAGATGGGGATAATCGAAACAGTGGCAAGTTTTAATCTTTTAGTTGTTTTACTGAAAATTTCTGATTCATTTACGTGTTTTGTTTTCAAGTATAAATTTGTAACCTTACAACATGTTTTAGTGGAAAAAGATGGTCAATTCATCAAGTTTTAATCTTTTATCTGGTCTCGTTTTATGGGTTTTTGGATCAGTGATCAGTGTTCTGATTGTGATTTTTGTTGTTCGCGTATGTGTGTTTTAATAGGCGAGGAAGCTCCAGAATCATTGTTTATGAAGGAATTGAAGAAGAGAGGGCTGACACCAACTTCATTACTTGAGGAATCTAATCGGACTGGTTATGGTTTGGAAGATGAAATGAAGATTGGAGAAGAAGATAGAGGTCCTTCGAAAAGAAAAGTTGTTTCAACTGAATTTGATAATAGTCTCTCTAATCAAAGAGAGACATCTATGGCATTGAATAGTGAAGGACTTGAGGTTGTCTCAACTGTTCCTTTTCCTCCTAATCGTGTGTTCTATCATAATTAATCAAACTACTTTGTCAAGAATCGAAGTAGGTGTCACAGAAAAATGAGAAATTTGGTTTGGATTCTTATAGATCAAGTACATCATACGCTGTCAGAAACTTGGATCATGATTCTGTAGATGCCATTTTATAGCTAATTTTAACTGGAAAAGCATAATCATGTAAATATAACGTTACCTGTTGATGGAAGTATTCATGAAGATTTTGTCTGCTCGTTTTAGTTATGATCTGCTTCAACTTCATCATCTTGATAAATTTTCCAGCATTTGGCGTGTTAAATTCCTGAAGTTGACCTTCTTGGGTTCTTTAGTGTACTGACTTTAGGAAGGACATCAAAACAATCATAACCCTATCTGTTCATCAAAAATCCCTTTGGTTTTGGTAATCTGCAATATGTATTAGCATGTATTTTGCTGTAACGGTAGGAAAGTATTCCTGCTAATTACATTTTCTTCTTCCTGTTTTCAGGGTTTAGTTCCGCGTGCTAAGCTATTGCTTACCATTGGAGGAACGTTCTTCCTGGGATTTTGGCCATTAATCCTCGTCACCGTGGGATTCTTCTCTGCTCTCTATTTTGTAAGTTCCATCTTTGTTCTTTTAGTCTATTATTCTATTGATTTTAGTTTGACGTACCATTCAACTACGTTGTAGAAATGGCCGCCATAGGTGGTGCGCTGAATTTGAATATTTGGAAGATGGTAGTAGTTTTCTGGACGGATTCTTATCAATCATGATTTGAATTGTTTTCCTAACATATTGTTGCCAATGGTGATAACTTGATCGTTAGATCTGTCTGATTCATGTTCATCTAGATGAAACAAACTAGATACTTCTTACCAAGTTGATGCATTGAAAATGCTAGAATTATTGTGATCAAAGCAAGAGAATTAAAGATTGTGAGGTTCATTAGCTAAGACCAATTTATGGTGCTGGCCAAGGTGGATCAATGGTATTAATCTGTCTGCCAACAAAGTCGAAGTTCCGGACAATCTCGTTGTACTATCGTAATAATCTGTCTGTCTGTAAAATTATTCAATACTCGTTGCTATTCTGTGAACTGGATGAGAGATGATGAGTACAGAAAATGAATCAGTTCAAGAATGTTTCTACAGGCTACGGCATAAACCTGTCAGTGGTCGTAAGGCCTGTTTCTCTAGCATGTTGATAACTTGAACTTCACTTGAACTACATGGTCCTTGCTTCCCCATTTACACATGTTTGTTTGTATATTCATCGTCATATTTCAAGTTCTTGCCGCTACGAAAGCTAATTACTGATGGGTTACATGTTTACCTTGGCAGTTGTTTGGATCAGGTTTCGTTCATGATGCGAGCAATGCACCCATCTCACCACCACCATACGTTGATCCATATGAACTTCTGGAAGATGAAAGGATATCTCAGATAGCACCTAGTTTAAACTGAAGAACTCCCAAGTTCCTGGAAACTCAGAACATTGTTAAGAAGTTCCACAGATTCCTTGCTGTAGTAATTTGTAATTCTGCTTGTTAATTCTTTGCCCTTTGTAAATACTTATAGCTATCAACAATTTACTTGTCTTGAACTGCTTCATACCCACCCATCTGTCAAGCTGATTCCTGCCTTGTCCCTTAAGAAAAGGGTATCCTTCAAGTTTGTTCTACCCTTTTAATGCTTGCCTGTTCCTTGACAATGAAACAGGGATCGACGAACTGTAAAAAAAGGTCATAAAAAGCAATTATAAGTTCTCAATTCAATTAAAATCTATTTGATTTAATTATAATTTTTAAATAAAAAGATTTAATATTTCAAAAATCAAATTAAAAAATTTCAAAATTTGCTCTGCACAGGCATGAAGACAGAGGATGAGATCTTGTCATTATAACAAGAAACCACTTTAATGAAAGAGTTGGGGGGTGTGGTTACACAAAAGGCAGCCACCGGGCGACACATGTAATCAAGTTCTGATGAGAAAACCCAAACCAGATTCCTGTAGGAGCCGTTGTCTGCATAAGACGGAGGTGAAGCTATACTTATTCATCTGCTTCTCTATTCATGGTAAGATTATCCATGATTAAATAAACTAGCTGCTATGCCCACAACATACAACCTCTGCTCCATAATCTAACATTACCTGCCAATACTATTTCAATACATAAATATTTGGATCTTGTTTTTTATAATTACAAGTAAATCAATATCATATTCCAAAAAAAGTTTATTCCTTTTTTTCTGAAAAAAAGGCACAAGTAGTTAGTTCTTAGTTGTATAATGAAATGTTATGTGAGGTGACACCAAAACAGTTGACCATCTCTTCTTTCATTACCATGAATGACATTCTTCCCTTTTATGGAAATATATACATATAATAAATGCAAAATCATGGGTTTGTTTTGATATCATGAAAATTAATTGAAATTAATATAATTTTATTTATTTGAAAATAAAAAAGAATATAAAATCAAGTTTATTTATGGGGTCGATATAATAAAATATTCTCCTCTTTTTTTGGAAATAAATTGAAATTAAATATATATTATTTTTATATTAAAATACTTGTTATTAATATTTATTTTTGAATGATTAAAAAGGAATGAGGTGAATATGTGATATAAAAACATTGGGAAATGAATGGAGTTGCTTTTTGGATTTTCCTTATAAATATGAAATTCCATTTGGAAGCAATCTCCATACCCACAAAATCATTAAAAAGAAAACTTGCTTAAAAATGATAGAAACAGATTATGATGATGGTCAGAAGAGAAGCGGTAATCTTTCTTCTTTTTTCCATTTTCATGATCCAAATCTTTAGTTTTCTTTTTCTTTCATTACATTCCACCATTTTAACTGTTAAACCCAACAGTTGTGTGTGTAACATTTTTGTGGATCTTACTCTATTTTGATGCTTTGGTTTCCTGGCGGTGATGAAGGAACATTGGTGACGGCGAGTGCTCATATAATAACAGCAGTTATAGGGTCTGGAGTGCTCTCGCTTGCATGGGCCACGGCGCAACTTGGATGGATCGTCGGACCAGTTTCTCTCGTTGTTTTCGCCATCCTCACATGGTTTTCTTCATGTTTGTTAGCCGATTGTTACAGATATCCAGGGCCCATGGTTGGCTCTAGGAACCCTACTTATATTAGTGCTGTCAAAGCCCACCTTGGTAAGCATATAACATACATATATATATACATACACATATTAGCACCGGAAGATTATATTGATCTGCTGGGATTATTTAAAATTGGTAGGAGGGCTGAAATACAAGTTCTGTGGCATAGCTCAATATGGGAATCTGATTGGAGTATCCATTGGATATACAATTACTGCATCCATTAGCATGGCGTAAGTTCTTGTTTTTTTATTTTTAAAAATATTAGTTAAGTGGGGATTCTTTGTTAACTTTTTAGTTTAGAGTTTAATATTTTATGGAAAATCATTCTAATAATCAGCGCATAAACAATTCATAATTAGAATTGGAATTAGAATTTCAATTTCAATTCTATTTCTCTTAAATTAAATAAGTTAGAATTCTAATTCTTTTGTTTATATAATATAAAAAAGTTATAATTTTTATAATTTGAATATCTTGAAATTATAATTTTATTATTTGATTCACATATTACATTATAATTTTAATTTGTAATTTTGAATATAAAATTATTTTAAAAAGAAATTTTAATTTTTGAAATATTTATAAAAATTATTTAAAATTTAAATTGTTATGAAAAAATCTTTATTTCTACTCATAATAAATTGAAATTCTATGGAATTGCATTTAAATTTTAATTCCAATTTAGCAATAAAAAATATGTAGGGTAATTGAAATCGGAGGTGTTTTGAGTATATATAATTTGTGATTATGTTGGAAATTAAATAGGGCAATTGCAAAGTCAAACTGTTATCACAAGAAGGGTCGCAATGCAGACTGCCATATATCAAACAACATGTTCATGATAATTTTTGGGATAACAGAGATTGTTCTGAGCCAAACCCCTAATTTCCATGAGCTCTCCGGACTCTCCATTCTTGCTGCTGTCATGTCTTTTGCTTACTCCTCTATTGGTCTCGGCCTTTCCATTGCCAAAATTGCAGGTTTCTCTACCACTCTTCTTACTTCCTTTTCTTTTTCCCTTCCTCTTCGTTATGAAAAGTATTCGATTCAGAGACTGATCAACGACCTATAATACCTATGATTTCATGAAAAAGGAGGAAACCATGTCAGGACAAGCCTAATAGGAGCAAGCTCGGGAGTGAACGAATCAAGCTCAGAACAGATTTGGAATATATTCCGAGCAATTGGTGACATTGCTTTTGCATTTATTTACTCTATGGTTCTCATTGAGATTCAGGTAATTAACCCGCGAAGAAGAAACAAATAACAAGTTTTTGTCAGAATGATAAGTTTAATGAATTACAGGATACGTTGAAGCCAAGTCCTCCAGAGAATCAGGTAATGAAGAAGGCATCTTTAGTAGGAGTGACAGTGACGACTGTGTTTTATGTGCTGTGTGGCACATTGGGTTATGCAGCTTTCGGTGAAAATGCACCAGGGAATTTGCTAACAGGATTTGGCTTTTATGAACCCTTCTGGCTTGTTGACTTGGCTAACATTTGTATCATCATTCATCTTGTTGGAGCTTATCAGGTAAATATCTTTTCTCCTGGAATTTGAGTTATCCTGAACATGAAACAAGTTAGTAAATTTGAAATGTTATGTAGGTGTTCTGTCAACCACTATTCAATCTTGTGGAGAACTGGTGCAGCAAAAAATGGCCAGGAAGCAAATTCCTGAAGAAGGGGTATCGAATTGGCGGTGAATACCAAGTCAATCTCTTCAGAGTAGTGTGGAGAACAGGCTACGTAATATTTACATCATTGATTGCCATGATATTTCCATTCTTCAACAGTATTTTGGGTTTACTTGGTGCTCTATCGTTTTGGCCACTGACCCTGTATTTTCCTATGGAGATGTACATTTCACAGGCAAAAATCAGTCGATATAGTTTCACTTGGATATGGCTAAGGGTCGTGGCCGTTGTTTGCTTGATTGTGTCGCTTATTGCAGCGGCTGCTAGCATTCGTAGCATCATGAAGGATCTCCACAACTTCAAGCCTCTGCAATCCGTTTCTTAGATCTTCCGGAAGCCTTATCGCTTGTTGGAATAGGAGTTTACCATTTGATCTTAGTTTATGCAATCCCTCAATGAGTGGTATTGTTTTGTAATGTCTTCCAAAACCGTGGGGTATCTTAATTAGAATAACTACAAACTTAGATTTTCATTGGCAACCGCATTCATTCTACTTGTTTGTAACTTTCGGCTTAACCTTTAGATCACATGATATTTTACCCAACAGCCAACAACATTCATTACTGACAAATGCTTTCAAGACATAATAATGAAATCGGATTCCGCAAACATACTGAAGCAGGACGGCTTCATAAGTTCAGACATACATTTCACAAGAAAGGAATAACAACAGATGAAGGGCTGACGGGAACATGCCACCTAATACTCTTCACCCTCGTCATCATCTCCCTCAGCGGATTCAGCTCCGACTTCTTCATAATCCTTCTCGAGAGCAGCAAGATCTTCACGAGCCTCTGAGAATTCTCCTTCTTCCATACCCTCACCCACATACCAGTGCACAAAAGCACGCTTGGCATACATGAGATCGAACTTGTGATCAATGCGGGAGAAGACCTCAGCAACACTAGTTGAGTTAGAGATCATGCAAACAGCCCTCTGGACCTTAGCAAGGTCACCACCAGGAACAACAGTGGGAGGCTGGTAGTTAATGCCGCACTTGAATCCAGTTGGGCACCAATCAACGAACTGAATGGTACGCTTGGTCTTGATGGTAGCAACTGCAGCATTGACATCCTTGGGTACAACGTCACCACGATACATCAAACAGCAAGCCATGTACTTGCCATGGCGAGGATCGCACTTAGCCATCATAGATGAAGGCTCAAAAGCACTGTTGGTGATTTCAGCCACGGATAGTTGCTCATGGTAAGCTTTCTCAGCGGAGATGACGGGTGCATAAGAGGAAAGCATGAAATGGATTCTTGGATAAGGGACCAAGTTGGTCTGGAACTCGGTCACATCCACATTCAGTGCACCATCGAACCTCAAAGATGCAGTCAATGAAGAAATCACCTGCCAACAGAAGAATGTCAAATTCTTGATCCAATAATGCAAAAATTTAAAGTTCAGCAACCCCAAACGAAGGCAAGTATCTTATGAACAACTACAATGTTCCATTGTCGAGAAAATATCATAGATAGCCTCATTGTCGAGAAAATATCATAGATAGCCTCCTTGTCGAGAAAATATTCACCTGAGAGACGAGCCTGTTAAGGTTGGTGTAAGTGGGACGCTCAATGTCAAGAGAGCGCCTGCAAATATCATAGATAGCCTCATTGTCGAGAAGGACAGCTACATCAGTGTGTTCCAAAAGGGAGTGTGTTGACAGAACACTGTTGTAAGGCTCAACAACAGAGGTAGAGACCTGTGGAGATGGGTAAACAGTAAAACCCAATTTGGATTTCTTTCCATAATCAACAGACAATCGCTCCAAGAGAAGGGATCCAAGACCAGATCCAGTGCCACCACCAACAGCATTGAAGACAAGAAACCCTTGAAGACCGGTACAGTTATCAGCGAGCTTCCTGATACGATCCAAGCATAAATCAACAATTTCCTTGCCAACTGGAACAAAATAAATAAAAAATACAATTATTTACAATCAAACATTAGAATCTAAAACCAGCATTCGGTAACAATTCTTTTTATTTCAAAACACACTTACTGGTATAATGGCCGCGGGCGAAATTGTTGGCAGCATCTTCTTTGCCGCTGATGAGTTGTTCAGGGTGGAAGAGCTGGCGGTAGGTTCCAGTGCGGACTTCATCGATGACAGTAGGCTCAAGATCTACAAAAACGGCACGAGGGACGTGTTTTCCAGCGCCCGTTTCACTGAAAAAGGTGTTGAATGCGTCGTCTCCTCCGCCAACAGTTTTGTCGCTTGGCATCTGGCCATCAGGCTAACCAAACACAAATTCCCAAACAAAAAATCAAAATCTAGTATTATTATCTTAGCAACGAAATCATTATCATAGAATACAGACCTGAAGCCGTAGATGAATAACAAACAAATTCAAATGACAAACATTATCAGATCTATCTATCGTGTATACATATTCCGAGACCTAACAAACATACATCTAACAGAAACAACATTGAATATTACACGCGAAACATTTAAATTTTATTTCAAAAGAACATCTAATCTGATCTCAAGAAAAAACGACAACTGATGATAATACATAACTAATCCCGGATTATTATCTCATTAACGAAGTCATCATCATAGAATACACACCTAAAACCTAAGATCTGAATCAAAACTAGAGTTTTAATAACAAGCATAGTCAGATCTAAAATTCATGGATATTTTGAGACCTAAGAAACAATTAACTAACAGAAAAAAACATTAAGCATGACACGGGAAGCAATTAAATTTTATTTAAAAAGAACATATAATCAGATACGAAGAAAAAAACGACGACGGAATAATACCTGAATGCCGTGCTCGAGACAGTAAAGCTCCCAACAGGCATTACCGACCTGAATACCAGCCTGACCAATGTGAATCGAAATGCACTCTCTCATTTTCCCTAGAAAGAATTTGCGATCAAACGAAACAGAAATACAACAGAAAAGATAATAAATACAAAGAAAAAAACAAAGGCGTTTATCAAGACGCCTTGTTTTTTTTTTTCTTAGGGTGAAGGATGGATGGAGATAAGGCTGAGGAAGAGAAGAGAAAGGTATTTATGGGTAGAAAATGGTGGATCTAAACTAGGGTAGAGTGGTGCTGGGTGAAGTTGAGGTTGTTGAGGTGGCACAATACTATTGGTGTTTGAGTTAACTATGGTTAAATTTGAATTCCCGACCTAATGACAACGGCATGTAACCTAATTCACCTGCAAATGGATGCGTTATCTTTATGGATATTGATTAATATAATAATGCGACATTTAAATGTGTATATATCAAACAACCAATAATTTTATCGTATAGAATATTTAATTATATAATATTACATAAATTATTTGATATTTTAATTAATATAAATATAAAAATTAATATGGTTAATACTAGGTTGTTCATGAACAGATCAAGATAATTAGTATTGAAAAAAAATCTATCCATCAATTTTATTTTTTTAAAATATCAAACCTAAATCGTATATCAATTAATAATAAAAATGATTTAAATTTTTAATCATCATTTTTAAAAATGTTTAAAATTGAATATATTATAAAATTAAAATACTTCAAAATATTAAAAAATTCATTAACATGAAAAACATAATTAAAATAAACATTAATTTTAAAGTTATTTATTATCTTAGTTTTATAAATTAAAAAGATAAAAAAATGTAAAAAAAGAAAAGATAGAAAAATATAAAACAAAAGGGAATGAGTTGGACCCAAGACCTCGTCAATTTTATTGCAACAACTTGGCTATTTGGGCTAAAGACCACATTCGATCACATATATATTTATAAATCATACATCCGAAAATTAATAAGAAATGAAAACCTAAACCTAAATTACTGCATCGATTAACAATTAATTTTAATTTTTTTTATTGATCTTAGTTTGGTTTTATTAGAATTTTTGGACATCCCTAATTAGTAGGGTAGAATGAAGCATGGAATTGCATCAGAATGGAAACTGGCTTATAAGAAGTACATAAAAGCTTTCCGTTGGTTTGTTTTTATTGAATCTGCTGTTCATGGGAAAACTATGTTCAAACAGCAATTATCTGTGATATCAAAAATGCTTGGACGGTAAGCTGGATGCCTTTTCCTTCGATGTGTGGAGGGTTTTATTCTTGACTGAGATTCTACTCTATCCTTTTAGCTTTTCTGAGAGATGAAATCAAGTTGCAGGTTCAGCTCCAGTCCATTCATGGTGATCATCTTCAAGTTCATTCATCTTAAGATAACGGCTTTCTTGCAGATAGGTAATGCCAGACCATATTCCACGTATGAGTAAAATGCTTGCAAAAACTACACTTCCAAGCGTGCAAACCACCTGCATTTACAACACCAGCAAACTCACGTTATTCACAGATTCCGAGAATCCACTTCTAAGCTTAAGTAAAACTTTGATTCAGAAGAGAGCTTATAGCCCATATTTGTTATGCCTATCAGAGCTCATGCCGCATTCAAGTAGAGTTAGCACGAATAAGCTCAAAGCTTCGCTCTAGCAAAACATCATCAACAGCAGAAGAAATTAAACATTGATACCATGCCCGATTATTGCATGCATTTCGATTTACATCCTCCATGTTGAACTAAGTGTGAAAATTGTCCAGAGCTTCAAACAGTGAACACACAAGTACTCTCAGATTTGACCAGTAGTGATCAGGCTCTACTTGGTTCAAGCTTAAGCTCAGGGGTGGCAAGGAACCCTGAGTTAAATCATGATTTTACTCTAATCACAAAGAGCTGAATCTTTTGGTGCAACTACAATTAGCTACTTGAAAACTATGCCGGAATTTTAATCTACTTCATTTCATGGTGTTGATCATGCCCAAAGTTAAAACAGAAAACTTCAAGCGCATCATGTCTTACTGGAATTCTAGGAATAACATCTAAACGACGTGCATCCAACACCAATATGCGCAGCGCACAGTCTGAGGCAAACTATCCTATTGATTAAAGCAGAAAATATAAACAAACTAAACTAATACACCCAGGTGTTAGAAATAAAGGAACAACCTCACGAGGCATGTGGCTAGACAATCATGTTATTCATACATAATGTTGTTCTGATCTCTACTAGCTCGTCATCTTGTTCAGATTAATGTAACAGCATGGAACTTAATACGGAAGCATCGAGATTACTTGCATCCTTTTATCTGCCACTTTTCTTAGTTGAGCTGATTGGCTTTTATTGTTTCGGCAAGCTTAGTCATCAGTCCCCCCACCAACCCAGCTAGTCAATCTTATTATGGAGATGCTAAGCATCTTCATCCACATAGATATTCAAAAGACCCTATCAGCCATCAATGCCTAGCTGATTTTTGCCTCATTTCTAGCTAGCGGATAGTTTCTTCTGTTTCTCTGCTCTCCCATCCGATAAAAAGCAAACATGATCCTAACACCCAGGCTACTTTATGATAATTCAAACAGTAAAACTGAAAACATATGAAAATCCATCTTCTCGAAGTGGAAACTAAAGGAGAATGCTAATATCATTTACAAAAAGATCACCCATACTTCCAATATCAACTATATTTGATCAAGAATCATCACCATCGCAGGACAAGTATCTATTTGCAACAAGCAATCAAACGCAAGTACCATTTAAATAAACGACTAAATGACACCAAGAAAATCAATTTAGTATATTACCTCAAGAAATGCCTTCAAAACCCAGAAGAATGCCAGGACGAGGACTCCATTAACGGAAAATCCTACCTTTAAACAAAAGAATAGTAAAATGAAAGAATTTAGAAGAAACCCAGTAACATGAATCACAAATCAAAGCCAAAAACTATATAAAGAAGTAAAATTTACCAATTCAGTAGGTATAGAAAGAGGCAAAACCGATCGCACAGCTTTTCTAGCTCGTTTAGATAATTTCTTGAAAACATTTTGAATAAATCTAACTAACAGATCTAAGCTCCTATCATCTTCTTCCTCATCCTCATCATCGCCGTCAATTTGGTCATCAAATAGTGAATTATTATAAACCGAACGGCTCCAATTGCGAGGATCATTTACGATATTAGAATTCGTGTTATTAGAAGAAGTAGAATTGCTTCGTCTCGAAGCTAGGAATTGAGGTGGTGATTTCTTATGAATATGATTAGGAGGGGAAAACTGGATCGAAAATGGTGCATGATTGGCTTTATTCCTTGGTGAGAAGGAGGAGGAAGGAGAAGTAGAAGAAGAAGAAGAAGAAGGGAAAGAAGATGAGGAGAAAGTGACAGCAAATGACATGGGTTTGACAGAAAGATTTTAAATTTCCTTTCGAGTGGGATATTAGAATTCTATGACAGTGGCTACTTGAGAATGGAGAAGTAGAAGAAGCGCAGCAAAATCCGTTTGAAGCTGACAACAAGGTTGAACTGTTACAGGAACAAGGCACTGAATTTCAGATTTATATCTGTTTTCTGATCAAATAAATGAACCTTAGTATGAATTATATGATTAAATCAACTTAATTTCCATTTGCAAAATTTGTAAGATGAGTGTCACATCCGTACACATAGGCCTCGTAGTATGGGTGCGTGCATGACAATAAGATTGAATGCATATGTGATATAGAAGGAAAAGATGTTAAGATGATGATAAGATGATGACTTTATACGATACATGTATTCATATTTAAATAGTGATACGAGATGTATTACTCGAGTAAAATAGGAAATAAAGTTGGTATTGATTTAATTAAGTTTATATCGTCATTTTGGATATTTAAAAAAAATGCATGGAAATAGTAAATACGAGGGTGTGATTGAATGGATGAAGGTGTATGGTAAGTATGGTGTACCTAAGGTCTTACTTAGTCAAAATCCCTTAATTTAACCCTCCTTCTTCATGTTATACACCCCTCTTTCTCTTCTTCTTCCTCTTCTTCCATTTTCTTCCATACCCAAAGCTAAGAGAGTGGATTTCATCCATTTTCTTGCAAGAAAACATCTTTTAATCATTAAAAATACCTAAACTCAACTTGGTTTTGTATTTGGAGGTGTTGACTGAAGTGTGCTTGTCAAATTGGTAAGTTTTGGGTTTTTGAGGAAAACTCCATTTATGTTGATTTAGGATGTATAAGTGATAGATTATGCATGATTGATGTTGTATGATATATTTTGATGCATGAAATGGGTGAAATGATGGAAGCTTTGAAAGCTTCATGAGAGTTTTGGATTTTGATGGAA
>CANYBF010731401.1:0-19107 GCA_948192965.1 Dalechampia spathulata
AAGATTAATATTGATTGTGAAATAGGTAAATCCGTGGAAACTATTCATGAATCACCGAAGAATATTAACAAAGGGAAGGACATACCAGGTTTGTGCTAGAATTTTTGAAGTCCTCGATCAGTAAATGATCAAAGAGGCAAACGGTTGGTAATGCAATAGCATTACAACAATTTAAGTTAACTATGCATATTGTTTTTATATATCATGAACATAAAGCATTTACCATAAACATGACATAGCATGACATGGTGACATAAGGAGAATATGAACATGATATGATATGAGAAAAGGCTAAATAATTATGCTGGGAAAAATGATGTAAATTCCTACGGGAATAAAGTTATATATATATATATATATATATTCATGATATAAAAGAAATAGAATTTAAATGAAATGAGCTCATATATTCTGAATCAAGTTATGGTATAATGAAAGACCCAGTAAATGCGCATTAAATAATATGATGAACGGGGAATAAAAGGGAGAATGCATAGCATAAATGCATTCCCATAAATATGCGCTGTTCATATTTTATGACATACGACATACTATGATGTGAATTCATGATATAATGAAATAAATCAACTGTTCTTGAATATTATTTATGATTAATAATTTATTATAGTCGTGTTCAAAAATGCATACCTTTATGACATGTTATGAAAATGAAATATGTTGGTTTCTTGACATGTTTGACTTAATGTGTTCTAGGCATCAACATTTTTGAAATATAAATGCTTTTAATTTTACATAGCACCATTGAGTTTATTTTCAGTATTTGTCAATTGATAAACGCAGGACCAAGTAAAGTTGCAGAAGCGGAATAGCATTAAAGCAGCTGAACATATCAACATTTTGTTGATAAATGGTTTAAGTATTCCGTTAGACTTCTATCGTTATAAATTATCGTGCAACTAATTAAATAAAGTACTCTGGCAGTCAAATAAGTAAGTTTGGTAAAATTAAAGAAATGTAAAATATGAATGTGTGTATGTTGTAACTTGATGATATAATCTGAACAATAAATGGTTTGAATAAATATGAGATGCATGTTAATAATTTGTCTATATAATGACAAAAATTTTTTTTACGAAATGTATGAGATCCTTTATAGGATAACTATTAATTTCCTTGGTTAGGAAGTTAATAGTCATACTACGGGAGCATGTTACGCAGTTGAAAGATGTGACAAGTAGTCTCTAGTGCATAGCTCCAAAATGATTTAGATAATTCTGCAAGGCTCATTATGGATTTAACCATATCTAATAAAGTTTGATTCTTCCTTTCTGATACACCATTATGTTGAGGTGTATAAGGAGGTGTCCATTGAGATAAAATCCCATTATCTTTGAAATATTTAAGAAACTGTTGGCTTAGGTATTCACCACCTCGATCAAAATGAAGGGTTTTAATAGTCTTGCTAAGTTATTTCTCTACTTAATTTTTGAATTCTTTGAACTTTTCAAAAGCTTTAGATTTGTGCTCTATTAAGTACAAACATCCATATCTCGAATAGTCATGTAATGAAGTAGCTGTATCCACCTCTAACTTGTATGGACATAGGACCACATACATCTAAATGTAAGAGTTCTAGTACCTCTTTAGCTCTTTCACCTTTTCGTTTAAAAGATGATTTTGTCATCTTGCCTAATAAATAAGATTTACATATTTCATAAGACTCACAATCAAATGAACCCAAGTTGCCTAATTTGTGCAACTTAGACATGTGAGTGCTAATTATATGGCCAAGATGATAATGTCACAAAAAGAGTGGATTAAGAGTATCAACTTTGATTCTCTTAGTTTAAACATTGCAAATGAGGTCTATATTATTCAATATAGATTCCATTCTCAACATTTACAAAATAGTAAAATATACCATCTTTAAACATTGAACAACTATTATTATTAATGGAAAAATTAAATCCTTGTTCAATGAGACAAGATACTGAAATAAGGTTCTTATTTAAACTTGGAATAAAATAACAATTATTGAGTTCTAGTTTTAAACTAGAAGCTAAGTGCAAAATATAGGTTCCTACTTTTAATGCAACAACTCATGCTCCATTAGCAACCTTGATATCTGCATTGTTCCTACTTGGCCTCCTCCTGCCGACCAGCCCCTGCAAATGATAAAAAATGTGAGATGCACAGCCACTATCCAATACGCAACTCTTGTTATTAGAAATAGCATTAGAGTTAACCTCAATCACTAATATACCTAAAGAAGAAGCACAGTTCTTCTTTACCAGCTCCAGGTACTCCTTGTAGTTTCTCTTCCAATGCCTTTCCTTATTGTAATGGAAGCAAATACCCTTAGAGGGTTTCTCTGTAGCTTTCGTACCTACACCACCTTTGGGCTTCATGGCTGGCTTCTTGTCCTTCTTGGTTATGCCCTTCTTCTTGGCAAGCCCAAAAGAACTAACTACCAGTGCTACTTTAATACTCTTCTTATTAGCATCCTGGGTATATTTTAACAAATTGATGAGCTCAGGAATGGTAGTCTCTCCCTTATTCATCTGATAGTCTAGCATAAGTTATACATAACTATCAGATAGAGAGTGCAAAATAAGATCAATTGTCAGCTCCTGTTTTAGTCTAATACCAAGACCCTTCAGCCTTTGAATGTAGCCATGCATTTTAATGCCATGAAAAACAACAGATGATCCTTTTGCCATTTTGCACCTAAAGAGTGCATTTGAGAGTTCAAAGCTCTTAAACCTTACTTTTCCTCAAAAAGTGTTTTAAGATAAGTAGTCATAGCATGAGAGTTCATAGTCTCGAATTGCTTCTGGAGATCATTCTCCATAGCTCCCACCATAATGCTGCTGGCCATCTCATCCTCCTGCTTAAACTTATTGTAAGCATCTCTGACTTGATCAAAGGAGTTAGCTACAGATGTGCATGGATAAGAATGATCTAGTACATGGGCTATTTGTTCACCTTTCAAAACTATTTTGATTTGGTGAATCCAGTCAATATGGTTGGATCCATTTAGTATATGTTTGAGAATTCTATAGAGATCAACTTTTCTTGACATTTTAGAAAAATCTGGAGAAAAAGAAGAAAAATTATGTCATTAAAAACATAATGTATTTCAAAAATATAATAAGGTCTTTTATTATTTTTTATCTCCCATTATTTTATTTCAAACTAATAGCCCTCAACTATTAATCTAGGAAGGTCGCGCTTTGCCTTCCTTAGTGAGCCAGTATCCAATGATCATTAAGCCTAATCTTGAGTATGCTCAACAAACTGAAACTTAATGTCAATAGGTAGACATCTTACATTTCAACATATTTATATATGACTACTGAATCATTAGGTTATCAACTTTTCTTGATACTTATGTTATCTCACATAACACAATTCCCCAATCCAGTCTATAAAACATTTTACCTTGAATATGCCCAACAAATAAAATATTTTATTTAAATCCAACCCATTTTTTTAAAACTTGAACATAACCCATGTTAAACAAGCTTGAGTATGCTCAACAACTTGAATGATAAGAAGCTCTCCACCCTTATCGTAGAAAATGGAAGGTCTTAGATTTATATTCCTTTGAGGGATTTATTTCCTTTTATATCATTTACAATATTCAAGGCGTGTATGTGCAATTGGTGCACCATGCATGGTCTTGGCTCATGCATGCTATGGCATGCTCATGCAACTCATACATTCATAATTATAACAATTTATAATATAATGATTATGGAATTTTAAGTCTAAGGTCAAACCTAGGTTATGCATGATTTTAGAAACCCAAAAAATTTGAAATAAGATTATTCTATTAAAAATTTGGTCTTGGAGTTTCCTCTTTTGGTCACACCTTGCTCCTTCGCTCCTTTTGCCTTCTTTTTAAACTCCTTTACAACCTATGTAATCTAATTACAAATTTTAATAATAGAAACTCCAAGTTACATTTAGGGGGAGTAGGTGACAAGAGAAGTACAAAAGAATTTAAGGAAAAGGTAGGACTTGCAGGCCCTATTTACCAAAATGTATAAAATTATGCATATGCTCAATCATATTGGGCTAAATCCATAATCACCATCATGCCATATATTCATCCATCCATACATTCAAAATGCTTAAAAGAATAATCTTCTCATAATGTCATTTCAGTTTTTTCATTTTAAAATTCAAACAAATTTTTGCCTTTTAAACTAGTAATATATTAATTATTTAATCACACTTTAAATATTAAGATATCACTTAGAATTCAAAATAGAAGTCAAAAAGTAGAAAACTAGTAAGATTCCTTATTATGCTCAAATTGCTCCATTTAAGAGTTTTAATTCAAATAAAATACTTATTAATGTCCAAAATTAATAAAATTTCATTTTTAAAAACTTTAATGTGTTTAAAAAATTAAAATACATGAATTAATAGAAAACATGAGCAATTATATTGAAAAAGCTGAATATACCATAAATGGATTTTCTATGTGCATACGAACATGAATTACATATAATCACATCTAAATCAAATTATAATTCATTACAAATGCTCCATCATCAATTTATCACATTAAATAATTGATTCATTACATGTTCAATAATTAAACATGCAATAATCAAGCAAGAACATTAAGAATAACACAAAAATCGATTCGGCCTTATCAATGAGAGCATGCGCAACATATAAATTTTTATCTTATAAAATTTCCACATATGTATTTAGTTTTTTTTAATAAAAAGAAGTTAATTCAATTAAGAATAAGTGGTTAAAATATCAAATCCAAATTTGAAGAATAACCCCTTTAAATATGAAAATGTCACAAGCCACAATCATACTAAAAAATTGAAATCTTTATGTATTTTATGCATAGATTGCACTGTTGGTTTATGAAAACGTGTTTAGCAGTGGAAGATATAATATAAAACTTTTAAAAACATATGATTTCATTGGATTTAGCAATACCATTCATAAAATACATCATTTATAGAGAAGATCACCAAAGAAGAGATCAGAACCTTACTTTTATGCAAATCTCCTTCTTTCTTGTCCATCAGAAAAGTTGTAGCAAACTTTTCAATCCCCAACTTAGAGGATCTCTAAATGATCCACACAAGTAATGAGAATGATTAGTAATCAATATTACTTGTTTTGTTTAAAGACTAGTAAAACAAAATAAAAGAGGAATGGATGAAGAATAAGAAGTAAATTCAATTTTCTTCTTGATCTTTTATCAAAAGCTGAATTCATTCTTTGTTATTGAGCTTTGAATTATTTTGAAACAATGGAAGCAGGAGGCTGCTGAATTGCTTTTGTGTTTTTTCTCAAAAATTTTAGACACCAAAAAACCTAATTAGGTTTAGGGTTTAATAAATTAAGTGATGTGCATGTCACATACTTCAGGCATGTGACTTGCATGTGACTAACTTAAATCTCATTTCCAGAAGCACATGACAATCATGTCATTTCCTTTTAATTCATCATATATGAATAAGTTATATGACAATCACATATTGACTATTATTTAATTTAATTCCATTTAAATCTGTACATGACATGCATATTGTACATGTCATCTTAAATCACTTGTATCTTGAGTTCTACTCATCACATTTTAGTGATCTTGGTATCAAATCGAAGCTCTTTTCATGCTCTATCAAATGAACATAAAACATTTAGGTTATCCTATAACCATAAAATATTATTTCATCAGCATCCATTCATGATTATCATTCCTTTTACTTTTGGTGTGCAACCTTTTGGGTTCTTGACATGTTGGCAACATATGAACATATTATTAAACTTCATTTAATAACATCATATGTAAATCAAGAGCAGTGTCTAGTCATACATCATGACTACCCAAATGTTAAGAGGTCATTAGTTTGACTACAACCTTTCTATATCATATTCCATGCAATAAACTCCTTTCACCATCCACTATCTCATCTAGGTTTAAGTATGGATTAATGTCAACTCAATGCATAATCAAGTGTGTTAGATCATGCCCTAAATTTGATATTTCATGTACTATAATCTTTATTCCCAAAATTCCCTTATGAAACTCATTCATCAATAAGCATTTTACTTTGGCCAGAGATTCCTGAATAAAGAATATTACATGAATCAATGAGATAAAACCTTTACATTTAATCTAGGGCGGTGAATCCTTTGTTGATAAAAAATACCTTCAACTACTTCACACTATATCCAATCTCCAAGCTATGAACACCTTTTAAGGAGGAATAAAACATAGGAGTCAAAACATAGTGATCCATAATTAAGATAACCTTATTATTTTAAGTCTTAAGGATACTTGCACTACTGATATGAGTGAGATATATTTCATAGACATAGATTAATCATCCATATGAAATCTCATTAGCAAACCCTCCAATGAGTCAGTCCCAAACTACTCATCCACATGTTCACTTTAGATAACTCTTGTCATGATGAATGAAAATCATCCCATAAGAAACTATAACATGTGCTGATCTTAACCACATTAATAATATCCATTCTTATTAATACATTGATCAGGGATAATTTAGATATTGAAAATTTGCATACAATAAGAATCTTATTTCATAAACTCTTTATGAATTGGGGCAGGTATGAGAAAACCCTCCTACAACCTTTCATTCATGAGTTGGATCATTCCCTGATGATCTTCATACTTCATTTCAGACTTTGTGGACATTTATCTTTGAGAATCTCGTTGTATCAGGTATTATTATTACTCTCCTTCCTACTTCCCCTTTATTAATGTACTATCTTTCTAACTTGCTATTTAATTTTTCTCAGCTGCACCAGGCAACACCTCTCACAACAGCTCATTTCCTAAAAAGTAACCTTCTTCCTCTCAAACTTCAAAAACCAAGAAGTCATAAATGACTTTTAAGGTGATCCTATAGCCTACTAAAAAATCATCTCGATAACACATTATCACCACAGCTAAAAGGAAGATTCAGATCGAGTTGATATCCTCATCTTCAAAAGATAATGGCTAAAGTCATCCATAAAGACAGATTCTTCTATAGATAAAGAGACTGAAGATGACTCACATGATGAGACACCAATTCCTTTAGCTATCTCTAATCCCTCTACCAGCTTCCAGAGTGATCAACACCCTTCTTTTACACATTCTATGGTATGCTTACTTTTCACCATGTACTTTTCCAATGTTTCTTCTTTATTGGTACTTAGACACCTACACTCTTCCCTCCATGGTGTAGGATTCCTCTCCAAGGCTTGGATTGCTCCTTTATTTTAGCTTGTTCTCCAACTACCAGCTCTTCGTATAGTCAACCATCCCAAGAGACATTAGAGGCATCAAAAATAGATCATGCAGTAGTTTCTTAGCTTGGAGCTATTCTCCCTCACAGGAACACAAAAGTATGCCGCTCTTTCTGTCCTTACTATGATTTCCACTGCCGCCACCTCTAAGTAGGCCTATCAACTTATTGACCTCAAGGAATGCATCAACAACCTCTTTTCCTCTTATTCTGACCATGGCATGACATTGGTGCACCTATCTGAAAGAATTGCTTCATTTGATGCTACAAAGAAAACTCTGGAGGAGGATACAACAAAATTGAATATCATTGCTGATGCCCTATAAATTGTTGCATAGAGTTATGATAACAAATAGGCCCAAATCCAGACTTTGAAGGAGGAAATTGCTCACTTAGAGGAAGAGTCCATAGTTGATTTAATGAAAGGGGAAATTGCTTAACAACAATATGACCAACTCAGGCATAAGGTAGATACTGATGAACATAGCCTCATTGCCCTCTTACCAGAAGTTTGACAATAAGTGGTTCAGGTAAAGAAATTAAAGGAAGAGAGACCTGCTTCATGTACCCAATGGAGATCCCTACAGAGCTTTGACTTTTCCACCATCTGATGTAATAAACTATAGTAGCATTTCTATTTGCCAACTTTGGTTTATTTAGGAATTTTACTTGGTTTAATGGTATAGACATGATTACTGCCCCTTAGGCTTTTGAATGGTTAGTTATTTAACTATGCTATTATACTTGAAAAATTAAGGAAATCAGCTGATTTTATTATCTTTGTGGCTAATGGCCTACATTTATCTCATGTACATGTTTTGTCTTTTATTCTTGCTGCCCCTAGGCCGTCAATCAGCCTTTATATAATCTAGGACTATTCCCTTTCAACACTTTCCTAAATAGAGGGAAAGTATTTTTTCAGGTACTAATCATTGATATGGCATTTATGTATTTCCCATTGTAAGCTAGCTAACCAGTAGGCATTTCCCCTTAGTACCTAATGGATTCTAAAAGGACCCTCCCAATTAGCAGACCATTTCCCCAATTCACGTTCCTTACTTCCTACAGGTAAGATAATCTTCCACATTCTTATTATATGCCTTTGAAACCCTTTACTTTTGAATTATCATTTGATTCAAGCTCCTATGCGCATCTCATTCAAATCTTCTAACTCCATTAACATTGCATATGTATACAGATTTGATGATAACTCATGTTGTCTTGCCATTCTTAAAGATGGCACAACAACCTCCATTAGAAGAATAACATCATGCTTATAAGTAAGTGCAAATGGACTGATACCTGTAGCTTCTCTCTTTGATATTTCATATGCCTATAGAGTCTCTGATAGAATTCTATACCAATCCCTGGGGTTATCTTCTAATATCTTTTCTAAAATATTAATCAAAACCTTATTTGATGCTTCTGCTTGCCCATTTGTCTGGGGGTAATATGGGGTTGAATTGATTAACTTGATGCCATAATCTGCTGCAAATGCCTTTACCCCTTCACTAGTGAACATAGTCCCCTGATCTATGGTGATGGACTCTGGGATACCAAAGTGATGAATCAAGTGCTCCTTAATAAACTGGATGACATGTTCTTGCTTGACTTTTCTTTTGGGTATAGCCTCTACTCACTTAGT
Source organism: Dalechampia spathulata (assembly GCA_948192965.1). NCBI lineage: Eukaryota > Viridiplantae > Streptophyta > Magnoliopsida > Malpighiales > Euphorbiaceae > Dalechampia > Dalechampia spathulata. The sequence continues at coordinate 8,905 of CANYBF010731401.1, forward strand.
GAAGTAGTCTATAGCCACAATTATAAAGCTATGACCTTTTAAGGAAGCTGGATATATTTTTCCAATAAGATTAATTGCCCAACCTTTAAAAGTCCACAGCTTAATAATTGGATGTAGCTATATAGCAAGAACCCTTTGTACACTACCATACCTTTGGCACTATTGACATCCTTTAGCATAATTAATGCAGTCTTTTAGTATGAATGACCAATAATAGCCATGTCTTTGTATTAACCACCTCATTTTAATGCCAGATTGGTGTGCTCCACAGGCTCCTTCATGAACTTGCTTCATTACCTCTAAGGCATCAGGGAAGCTATTAAAACTCTTCCTAAAGAGATCCTCTTCAATTAGCACATATTCCAAAGCTCAAACTCTCACAATATAAGGAACTTTTATATTGAGGCAATGTAGGTAACTCTTCAATACATCTATCCAGTCTTTTGCATTTCTTGTGTCTATGTTAAAGCTTTCCAATGTAATTCCCCTCTCTTAAATTGAAGGATGATTTCTCTTAGTTATTAAAACCATGCGCTACACTAACTCCTTAGACATATCTAACCTAACTACCACTTGTGCCAACTTATTAGCTTCCTATTTTTGCTATCTTGGTACATGGTTAAAAGAGACTTCCTTAAACTTCTCTAGCAATTGTATTATGACTGTAAAATAAGGAGCCAGAAATATACTATTGCACTTGTGCTCGCCAGCAAGCTGTCTTAACACTAACTGTGAGTCTCCTATGACATTCACTTCCTCTGCTCCTAGTTCTTTTAATATCTCTAGGTCTATAATAAGTGCCTCATATTCCACTTGATTTTTGGTACAGTTGAAGTTTAGATTAAAAGACATTATGGTCTTGATTCCACTTGGGGGAAATGATGACCACCCCTGCCCCAGTTACTTTCTCAGTACTCGAGCCATCAAACTTCAAGGTCCAAGGCACTTTTTCTCAGCAAAAAATACCTAAATCAAGTTATTTCTCTCTTTTAACCTCCATACATGGATGATCGACCAAAAAGTCTGTCAAGGCCTGACCTTTTACTGCCTTTTGGGGAAGGTAAGCCAATGTAAACTTAGCTAATGCTAATGTCCATTTCTTAATTCTTTCTATAATCATTGGTCTGGATAATATGTACTTGATTAAATCTGTTTGGGTCACTATATACACCTTAGTTCTTATCATATAATGTCTTAACTTTGTGCAAGCAAAATAAAGAGCCAAATATAACTTCTCTAGAGGTGTATACCTAGTCTCTATGTCATTCATCACCCTACTTAAATAATAAACTACCTACTCATGTCTTTCAGAGTTATTTTATGCTAGTAGGCATCCTAGAGAGTTATAAGTAGTAGAAATATAAAGTTTTAAAGGATAGTCATCCTTAGGAGGTATTAAGACAGCAGGCTTACTTAAATACTACTTGATCTTTTCAAATGCAGCTTGATGGCGTCCTTCCCATAGGAACTCATCTTCTTTCTTCAATTTTAACAAGTTGGAAAATTCTTTCACTTTCCCTACTAAATTTGAAATGAATCTCCTTAGGTAATTAACTTTCCCCAAGAATTGTTGTAATTCCTTTTTATTGCTTGGGGTAGCTGCCCCCATGATGGCTTTTGATTTATTTTGATCAATTTCAATTCCCCTTTGATGTACCAGGAAACCCAAAAAATTCCCAGCTCTTACCCTAAAAGCACAATTAAATAGGTTTAGCTTCAACTAGTATTTTCTCAATCTTTCGAATCCATTTATCAAATGGCTTATGTGTTCCTTATCTATTTTTGACTTAACCACTATATCATCAATATAGACTTCTATTATTTTACCAATTAAGTCATGAAAAATTAAATTCATAACCCTTTGATATGTGCCCCTGCATTTTTAAGGCCAAAGCACATCACTAGCCACTCATAGGTGCCCACTACCCTTAGACATCTAAAGGCAGTCTTTGAAATATCACTCTCAGCAATAGGCACTTGGTTGTAACCAGAAAAACAATCCCGAAAAGTTAATATTTCATGATTGGGAGTAGCATCAATTAACATGTCACTAATTGGTATGACATAAATGTCTTTAGGAGTGGCAGTATTCAAATCACAAAAATCGACGCATACTCTTAATTTGCCATTCTTTTTTACAACAAGAACTACATTAGCTAGCCACTCTACATATTTAGCCTTCTTAATGAATCATGCTTTTTGCAACCATTCTATTTAATCTTTGATCTTTGCTTTAATTTCCTTAGACATTCTTCTTGATGCTTGATGGATAAGTTTGAAACCAGTTTTAATCGGTAGGTGATGCTCCACCAGATCCCGGCTTAAACCAGGCATATCTTTGTAATCCCAAGCAAAGCAATCCTTGAACTCATGTAGTAGCTTTATTATCTCTGCCTTCAATTTTGGATTTAGGATACTGCTCACATAAGTTATTTTCCTTTGCTTAGATATCCCAAGGTTAACTTCCTCTAAGGGATCCTACAGCCCAACTCTCATTTCCTCTAGCCTAGATGGCTCCATTTCAAGATCTTCCCACTGTACCTCATCTACATCTTCAAGCAGCTCCTCTTCTAAGATAGATTTAGTACCATAAGCATCTATCTAATTATTAAAGACCACTTCCTCCACATTCTGTAATACTGCTTTCAAAATAGCAGTAGTAGCAACTGCCCTTTCTTTAACAGTATAATCAATCATGTATTTCCTCCATAGTCACCCTTGGAAGTGGCCTTTTATATGGCATGATCTCTATTGATTTTGCTATAACTATAGCCTTTTTCACCCTACTACTAGTGCCTATTGCTACTACTAACTTAGGATTTCCTTTTTTATTTTATCTTACAAATTTGATAGGACCCAGATCAACATCATAATATACTACTTCAGTCGCATCTACCCAAGCATTAAAATGTTTATTATCTACCCAGATTACTTCAACATCATCTCCCTTCCAAAATAAGAGAAATTGATGAAGTGAGGATGGCACACACCAGTTGGCATAAATCCAATCCCTTCCAAGAAGGGCCTTGTAATTACCAAATGAATCCATCATAAAGAAAGCCAATAAGGATGTCCTCATTCCAACTGTTATTTCCACAAGCAAAACCTCAAGTGTCCTAGTTAGCTCTCTCGTGAAAGCAGAAATAAAAATATCAATTGAAATAAGATTGTAAATAGATTTCTTTAAGTTTTGAAACATCCTTGAAGGTATTATATTGACAGGTGATCCATTGTCAACCAGGATTTTAGAAATTGGTCTTCTATTAAAATATGCTTGAATGTCTAATGGCTTAATATGTCTCATCATTTTCTCTGATGGTTTCTCTAGCATCACCTGCATAGGCTCTCCAGGATCTCTTGCTTGAATGGTGACCACCCAACTAAGTGCATTAGAAGTCGAAATCATGCTAGCTTTTATCACCCCAAGTGTGTATATTTCCTCACTTTTCCTAGCTTCCTCCACTTTCCTTTCTGCTTCTACTCCATTTTCTTTTTGCTTTTAAAAATAAGCTAGAAATAATAAAAAGGAAGTGGTACAGCCAAAAGGAATAGGAATATTACCTACCATAAACATGTTTGGTACATCTTCACTACTCTCACTTGACTTTATATCATCCTCTATCAACTTCCTACAAAACTTCACTTTAGGTTTAACTTCTTTTCCTTGATTTCCCCTTTCTATGCCATGTTGATCAGTCATTTCCTCTTGGTTTCCCCTTGCTGCTCCTTGCTTTTTACTTTTTTATGAATTCTCATAGCCTTGCATTTCTCAGCTAGGTTCTTCCTTCGGAGTCTCCTCTTTTGCATGTGACTTGAAGGTTGGGGAAACTTCTTATGATGAAGAAGTTACCACTGCTCCCTTGGGTCTGGGGGAATTACGAACCTGGGTTGGTTCCCCTGAAATCTTAACTCAGCTTTTCTATAGTTCTTGTACTCTCTCATCATTGGCTCTAACCTCTTTCTGTAAATCTTAATATTTGCTCTCTTCCTTTCTACCTCTAACTTCAAATCTCTCAATTGGCCTTCTAATCGCTTAATCTTGTTTTAAGCTCTTTCACCAATATTCTTTGGCATCCATCAAGGCCTGAGGTAAGTTCTAGGGGGAACCTTCTCTTTTCTATCAATCTTTTCTTATTCAACAATTTTCTGAGATCTATAGACTTAGCATTCATTATTGCCATTGGAGGGAAATAAGTCTTCCTCCACCATCATTGCTTCTGACCTTTCAGGGAACTTCATAATTCCCTTAAGTGGGAAATCAAAAATCTCCTCAGTTTTCCCCACATTGAACGAATACTGATTGTTATGAGGTTGAGACTTTTTCTTCTCCTCTGTTGGCTTCATTAATAGTGGGTAGGTATAGGAGCCAGTGGATATCAAATTAGCCATAACCACATCCTGACTAACTTCTTGATAATAAGTTCCCATGACTGCCTTCTTTCTATGATTCTCCTCCTTTAGCAACTCCTTGTATTCTGACACCTTGGCTACCATTTCATAGAAATCATAAAATTCCACTCCCTAGAATTTCTTTCTCAGCTCAATGTCAAGCCCATGCTGAGCCATTTTTTACAAATTATATTTCTAGCAGAAAAATCTTGCACCGATTTCTTAGATTTTTGAACCTTGCAATAAAATAATCAGCAGATTCCCCAGGCCTTTATGTTAGCCTAGACAACTCTGCCACATAAACTTCTAGCTCAGTTCTAAAAAATTGAGTGTGAAACTGTCTTTCCATTTCTTGCCAAGTACATATCGAATTCCTAGGCAAAGTTAAGAACTACATAGAATTTGCCCCTATCAAAGAGTTAAGAAATAAACGTAACTTAAACAAGTTAAAATTTTCATAATTTACCAGTTCTCCACACTGAATGGTAAATCTGGCAATATGCTTAACAATTGATTGCCCATCTTCTCCTACAAATAAGGAGAAATCTTGAATTCTATAACCCATAGGGTAAGGATTTTCCTTGTCAATAAAATCAGGATATGGTTTATGAAACTCTGGATATCCTATTTATCGTAAACCAGGTCCATACAGCTCCTGCACCACTTCCCTTACATTGTCAACATTAACGGGCATAGGCTATGGTGAGGGAAATGGTCTTCCCCTACATTGTCCCCTGGGTTTTGAATATATCTTGAATCATCATAATGGATAGGATGAGATATGGGATTAGTATATCCTTAGAATTTATTATGGTTAGGACTTCTACTTATAGTTTAGTGACCTCCAGAAAGACTTGGGGGAATGTGGATTTCCTCCATCTTATGGGGTGGTTGATATGCTTCCCCAACATCAATACTAATATGAGGGACTTCCCCCTGCCCCTCGTGTTCTTTAAAGGATTGTTTGCTCTTAGAGGAATCAACAATTACCTTATCGGTAGTTTCCATAGTCTTAGTTATATTCATAACTAACTTATTCAAATCTTTATTAGCATCCTTACAGAAGCTATAATTTCTTAGGCTAGTTTCCCAAAGGTTTCCTCCATAGAACTCCTTATAATGAACATTAGCTTAGCGTAGAATTGCTCACTTCTTGGGGAAAGCATGGCTATAGAAGAGGCCTATGTAGTTTCCTCTACTTCTACCTTTTGGGGAATTTTCCCTTGCTTAATTTGTTCCATTAAAGCTGAAACCCCTACTGCGGTAGCGTGCACTCCCAAGTCTTGAGACTCAAACTCAATTTCTTTTCTCAAATTATTTCTGGTTCTTGCAGGCATCCTCAATACATCCCACTAAGTATGATAAAAATATGTTCATGATATTTTCGTATTGCAAGTGTGCTAAAAAATTTAAGTATTCTCAAACTATGTGCACCTTCTGACTTTTTAATCAAAATGATTATGGATCCCCGATTTGCTTGTAATTGAGAATTAAGCTCAGGAAAATAATGCTAAACAAGAACGAATTATGAAAATAACGAGCGATTAAATTAAAAGGAATGCTGTTTAAAAATAAAGAGAGACAAAGGGAATAAAACTTGAAAGAAAGTTACTTCAAAGTGATTTTTGATGGTCAATTATTGTCCCTTTGATAATTGTCCTCACTTGCTATTTATCTTCTCACATAACCATCGTTCCAAATGTTGATAACTATCACATACCCAACTCTTGCACTTCCTCCATGATCAACATGGTAACTGCCTTTATCACGCTTTTTTAAGAGATTAAGCCTTTTAAATTAATTAATGGCCTAATTTACTCAATATCCTTTAATTAATAAAAATATTAAATAAATTAATATAAAATTAGTTTATTTAATCTTAAATTAATTAAGATTAGACCTATTAAATTAATTAATGGCCTAAATTTATAATTTAAGCCTATTAAATTAATTAATGGCTCAAATATTAAATATCTTTTAATTAATAAAAATATTAAATAAAATAATATAAAATTAATTTATTTAATTATTTTAATTCATTAAAATCAATTTAATTATGCTAGAAACACATTGTATTCTTTACCACTTTGTATTTTGATTTTCATTGTTCAATGTTTCATTTACATGTAAACTTGTGATATTTCTTTTTTGTTCTTATTCTGCTCTTTTCATATTATCTCTTCTTTTCTGTTCATCAGTGATAGCTTTATACTTCTTTTTAACATGAAAAAATATTATAAATTTATATTTTATAGGTAAAAAAGTGAGATAAAATTTGATAACATCATTTTATCTTACCATTTTTTATCTTTTTAATTTTAGACTATGAATTTGAATAATTGCTATGGTTGGAGTCACTTTTACCTGATATGATGATAAAATTAGAATCATGAATTTATAATTGAATAATTTTAGTTTTTATATTCAATATATTAATAGTTATATAAAAAATCAAAAATTGAAAACATAAATTATTAATTCTAATGAACTTTATACAATATAATGTAATTAATAAATATAATTACAATCATAAATTAAAAAGATATGAATTATACTAATAAAATATTATGATAAAAATATAATTGAAATAATATTTTTTAGGTAATGAAATTATACTTTGAACTAATAAAAATGTTTAAATTATTTAAAAAATAATTTTTGAATTTATTATAATTTTTTTAAAAAATTAACAACATTTTTATTAGGATACTAATTTACTAATTTTTAAAAATATAATTCTATCATATGATTCTATCTAGTAATATCAATAAACTAATATAAGATCAAATCAATAATATTTATAGAATAATATATTAAACATTATATTATCCATAACACGATTTAAAATCTATAATATATTCATTATATATTAATTAATATACTTTTATTAATTAGCCAATACAATAACTATAAATCAATAGCTTTATTATGTATACTAATTCAGATTTTTAATTTTTTAATTTTACTATTAAAATAAACAAATTAAAAATGTAAATTAGGTGCATAAATTGAAAACGTAAATTAATATTATTAATTTTTAATTACTATATTATTTATATTTTATATTTTATTAGATAAACATTATTAATTATATTTTTATTTATTAGGAGGTTATTATTTTATATTTTATATTATATTCTCTAATTTATATTACTTATAAAGATAAAAACTGTTAATTTTATTTATACTTATTATCTACTAAATGTTTTTCAAAGATGATTACTATTAATTTTATTTTTATTTATTAACAATTAATTATTATATATGTAATTATATTATCTAATTTTAATCTAAATAATTTTTTTAGTAGTAAATACTATCATTTTAGTAGATAAATATAAATAAGAAAATAATTTTTTATTTAATATAAATTAGTGCACAAAATAAATTTATTAATTGTAATTATTGTATTATTTTATATTTTTATTATAATTTTTTAATTTAAATATTATTTTTTAAAACTTATCAAAAATAAACATAAAAATGTCACATCATGCATTACGTGAATTTCTGTGTATGTATAAATTAATATTATAATGCAATTTCTATGCTCATGATGTGATAATGGTATAAAATAGTGAGTATGATAATTAGAAATGCGTTTTAAGCTTGAAAAAGGGATATTTCATATTCCGTCGCAAACTCCTAAACTTGATGGAAAACGGTACTCAAACTTCGTTTCTGAGTTATATACTTTGAATTTGAATAAATGGTTTTGACTTTTATGCTCACATTAACTTTATTTAGACATATGTGAATTTTGAAAATTTTGGAATAAAAAAATTATTTTGGACGTTATAATTAAATATTAACGATATAAACGGGTAAGAATTTAAAAGTTTTCTTAGAAATAAAGTGATAATAATTTAGTATGTTGTGTTTTAAGAATTTGTATTTATTTAATTAATATTATTTATTGTATTAGTATTTTGAAGTTAGAAGTATATATATATTATATCAAAACTATTTAAAATAGGTTTATAATCAAGATATATTATAGATATATATATATATATATTTCTCTGGTATCATATATATATATATAACCATGAAAAGGTGACTTAATGCACGGACCGTTTAAATCACTTAGTGGTGGAATAGTTTACTCACTATTTGTATCATTTAAATTAAAATATATATCGCTTACTAGATCAATTAAATAACTTATCAATTTATAATAATAATTTATAGTTATTAAATGAATTATAAGTCTGCTGGATGATATACAAATATCAAATTTTATAAGAGTTATATAAACAATTATAATTATATATTTATCAAATACTTTATCCATTAATCGGCTTTATAGTCATAATACAGTATAGTCCTGCAATGGGTCAGAATAGTCTTTATCGGCTCGGAACAGTATAATCGTGATCGGAACAGTTTTTAATCTTTACCGGAATATTTTAAGTACGAGGCGTTGTATCCAATAGTACGAGAGATTCCTACCTTTGGGCTTTAAGCTCTCCTTTGGACCAATAGTCCGCAACCACTGGTTTCTAGCCAATATACTTTAACAGTTTAATTTTTACCGGAATAGTGACGTCGAAACAGTATAATTTTAATTTCCTTTTCTGATTAAGAAGCTCAGCCTAAGCCGCAACTCAAGAGCATACTCAGGGTTTATCCAGTTTTAATTTATGAAAACGTTTTACAAGTAGCATGCAACAATCACAACACACATGGGGCTTTAGGGTTCCTGCAACCTTAACCTGGGTTCCCCAGAGTTAAGTCTGAATGAAGGAGGGAGAAGAGAAGAGTGCCGTTAACATGGACTTTTTACAATTTCGGCTAAGGATAGCCTACTTAATAAATAAAAGAGAAGAAGAAAGTTTTAATTTAAAAAGTTTTATAACTTACTTCTTATTTATGAGAACCTTTTACAAGAACTTTGATCTGAGGAAGAAGGAAGGAGGAGGAGAGGAAGAGTTTTAGAGAGAAGGAAGAGGAATATGTATAAGAGAGAGAAGGAGAGAGTGTTTATGAAATTTTTGCTTATGCCTTCACAAGGGGATAAGCTCCCTTTTAAAGAAAATTTTAGAATCTTTACTGTTGTCTTTTTACTGTTGCTGAACAGTGACCTGTCTGCCACCGAATATGCTTTTTTACTGTTGATGCTGCTTTTTACTGTTGGTGCACAGTACCTTATCTGCCACCAAATCTGTCTTTACTTCAAAATTCAAATTTTTACCCTTGGGACTTATCTGAAGGAATAAGGTTCCTTCTGCCTTTTATTCTGAGTCTGAAGGTGACTCTTTTTTCTTCTTTTCTTTTTTCTTTAATTTTTCTTTCTTTTCTTTTATTTTTTCTTTCTTCTTTTTCTTTTCTTTTTCTTTTTCTTTTTCTTTTCTTTACTTGTTTTGCTTTTAATTTTTATTGATGGAACATAACAGCTATCTTCACTGCTGGATGCCTATGAAGATGATGACTCTTTAGTGGAGGATGACGTCCTTGACGCTGTCGACTCCGAGCTTGAGCTGAGCTGTTTTTTAAGTCTTCGGCTGGTTGTTTTTTTGGACGAACCCTTACTGGATGATTCTTCTGCCTTTATTTCTTGGATTTTTACTGCTTCTAGCTGACTCATCAACTATTGACAAATCAGACTATACTCTTCTGGAGTTTTAGCCGTTGCTAATAATGCCTGTCCTTGAGCCTTTTGTGCTCCAAAAGTAGGCTTATCTTCTAACGTTACTTTACTTGCATACGAGACCATTGGAAATTGTCTCTGTTTAAATATCCATTCTCTTACTGATTCTTCTGTGTTAGAATTTTTAAATGATCCCCACCATTTAATTTTATGTTTCTTTACAA
>CANYBF010731444.1:0-17170 GCA_948192965.1 Dalechampia spathulata
TGAACAAAGTCAAAATATTTTCTCAGATCTAAGATCTACAAAGCCGCGATTGCAGATTTACTTCAAAAAGGAGGTAGAAAACGCTAGAGAAGAAACAAATTTAAAAAAAATAGAGAAAGAAACTCACTTGCTGCTCTTGGCATCGGCCTTTGATTTACCTCCTTTCATAGCGCGTACTGCAAATTGAAATCAGATCAGCGAAGAAGGAAGCGAAATCGGAAAAAAAGGAATAAAAAACAAGCGAAAATTACCTGTTGGGCGGGTTAGGTTTAGGGTTTGATAGGGAGAGATATGGTTAGGTTAAACGAAAGAGAGAAACAACAAAAGGGTAAGGAGTGAATTGTGATGAAGGGATTTGATAAGCTAAAAGTGGGAGATATTAATAAGTCTGAAGGGGAAATTGAAATTCAATTGCGCACGAAATGAAATTGAGGGTTTAGGCGGGATTTTGAGAAATTTCATGACACGTCATCGATCTGTGGGAATACATATTATTGGAAGCGCATCGCTGAAGCTTATTAGCATTATCTCCTTCGTTAGATTTGTGTTTTCTTTGTGCTTCTTGCCTCTCACACGGAGATGCTATTTGGGGTGGGGCGCCTCTTTGTTCTTTTTAGATATTTCCTTCAACATTATTAAATTAATTATTAAGCAAATGTCTAGTTGGGCCATTCTTGCAGATCCAGGCCCATGCTGATGTTAGTGGACGCTCGGTACGGCTGGAATTCATGAAAGAGATAATTTTGAATTAAAAGCCATTTATAATAATAATAATAATAGCTTATGGCATAATAAAGGTAGAAAAGGAAACATGTGATGTTAATCAAGGAAACTGTGGAACCAATAATGACAATAATAAAAACCATTTCTTTTTAGATTGTGTGGTTATTAAACAGATGGACCAACACGCCACTCTTTGAAAATGACTCCCCACTCTATTCTTTTTAAATTATCATTTCCTCCTTTTCCAACAACATATGGATTCAGCCCGGCCCACTAACATCCCCCCTCCCACCTCAACTACCTTCGGCCCAACCACTCCTTTCCCTCCCTCTCCCTCTCCCTTTCCCTTCCTTCCTTCCATTGCGCTTCAACTTTCCCATCCCCTCTCCTCACCACCACCAGGTAATATTTTATCTTATTATTACTGTCCTTTTTTCTATTCACTTCTTGTTCCTTTTTTTTATTCTCTGCTAGCTAGGGCTTCTTGCTCTAAACCCATAAAGCAGCGCGGTTCTTCTGGTCAGGAATTAGGGTTATTCAAATTATGTGACGGAATTTAGCCCAAATCTTAGTCCAGCATAGAATTGCTCGGTCTGGTTGGCTCCAGTGTTAAAAACTGGAATTTCTCTTAATCTCGTTTATCTTATTCAAATGCTTTTTCTTTTAACTACCGAATCTGAAAATTTCGGTTCATTGCTTATGTTGCATTGATAACCAGTAAATTTTCAAATGTCGATAACTCTATTGCTTTCTATTCTAATTTATGTAATGTGCAAAGCCAATGCATATGATGGTTTACACTTGATCTCTGAACTTCAGGTAAGTTCGCTTGTTGATAATTTATGAACTGATGCTTTTGGCTTTGCACATACTCTTTGATCTACTTTTTCCCTCTTTTTTCTTTCTTGTTTATTTTCCTCGTGATGATTTCTGTAATTTGCATCTTTGTTCTTGTTGGAGCTTATTTCGAATGAGAACAAATGTTCTGTAGACACAAAATCAGTTCTGTTAATTGAGTGATTTCCTAAACAGGGTTAATTGATGGACAGTATGTTACTTTCTGCATATAAAATTGAACATCACTAGCTTGATTAAAAAGCAGTTTTCTTATATGCCACTGTGCAGGTTAGGGTAATGGGTACTAAATCGAAGAAGACTAATGTGGCTAAGAGGGATGTGTTTAAATGGACAGAACGCATGGATGATGCCTTTATTGATGCACTTGTCCAGCAACAAAGGCTTGGAAACAGAGTTGATTATGTTTTCACCACAGCAGCGTATGATAACATGTTAAAAGAATTGCGTGAGAAGATTGGCATGCCATTTCAGAAGGATCATTTGAAGAATCGTTTGAAAAGCCTCAAAAATAACTTTAAGGAGTGCTTTGACCTTTTCAATGGCATGACTGGTTTTGCTTGGACCCCTGAAACAAAAATGTTCAGTGGAAAGCCTGAAGCTTGGAAAGCATTTGTAAAGGCAGGTTAATAGTTCTCTCAAAACATGACCCCTGAACTCTTTTATGCATCCTTTTTGAGACTGATGTTTCAGGTTTGGTTTGCTCTTACACCAGGCAAAACCTGAGGCAAAAAAGTGGATGACTACACAAATTGCCCATTATGATAAGTTGGTATTTCTTTTTGCTAAAGATAGGTTAAAAGCAAACAATGATAGGAGTGCAAAGCAGAGATCAGACCAGTTGGTTGTTGCTTCCGGAAGTGGCAATTTTTTTGATGTTTCAGACAGGCAGAACGATGTAACTCTTAATCTGGATCTGGAGGACTTGAATGAGATTAACAATGGCACAAGTCAACTAGCTACCCCTGTTGAAGCAAATTCTCAGGCTGATTCCCTCGCTCAATCACATTCCGAAACATCATCGAAAGGGAAGAAGCGCAAGGCCCTTAAAGATGATATATTTGAGAGAGAGTTTAAAAGCATAAGAGAAGCAATCAAGGACGTTGCAGAGGCGATCAGGGAGGGTAATGTTATCGCAGAGAGAGGACGCCCGCGTGTATATTCGGAGCAGGAAGTGTTCACGGAATTGATGAAGATTGGAGTCGAAAGACAATTGCGGTACAAGGCATATACTTTCCTCCTTGCAAACTCTGGGAGGACAAGGGCGTTCTTCGGTTGCCCAATTGAGGAGCGCAAGGAATTTTTGCTGCAGATGATGTACTGTCCCGAATACTCTTGACAAGTTTGCGAGTGCAGTTGACTTTTTACAAGATAAACGTCTTCAAACATGTGGTGTTGAATTGGAGAGTTATCATAGTTGTATCTATTAGATTGTAGCAGGGAGTAGGACAAGTAACCATGACTCGGATAGAATGTTAATTTTTGTGACGCTTAGTCAAGATTCTGTAAAGTCATTCTCCACCAAATAATACAATTTTTGTTTTAATATTAATATAAACTGGTTGTAGTCTCGAAACAAAGATTTGTTCTTTTTTGTACTGAATTGTATGTTGCCCGTTAAATATATTTGCCCACTAGAAGTCTGTCATGGTTGAGTGAACCTATCAGTGTTTGAGACTACGCGACTGTTATAATATCCAACTGCAAACACCCAAAACAAACACAGAAGAATTCCGAACTCCTTCGCCTCTACTCATCAACCTCTCACTTCCGTACATTTACATGTATATGAAGCTCTATTCATGTTTCTCATATCTGGATGTTAGTGGCCAGGAAAGGTGACAAAAGCATCCGGTTGGCGAGTCCTACGTGCTATAGCTTTAGCTGCAAGCTGACTGCTTAAGGAGCACACCAGGTGCTCGACAAAATGTCTTTTAGGCATTTGCAATTCATGTTTGTTTTGCTTTGCCGCTGAAATGCCTGACAACTTTCAATCTTGTTAATTACATTACTAAGAAAATGGTTTGTCAAATTTTGTCACTAAGCTTATGCCCCTTGCTGCCAATGGAAAGTGTGTTTTCCGTGATAAATTTGAACTTTATGGCTCATTTGAATACAAGAACATACTACAGAAAGGGGATTCCCAGGAAACTTCGCGCTCCTCGGCGAACCAAGCTTCCTCCTGATTTTGGGGTCAACTTATTCCTTAAACAGCCAACCACTGGCATAGACCCCACCCAACTGGATTCATTTCTGGATGGTGATGGTAATGATGATTTAAACCAAGGGGAAAACCCACAAGAAGATGGTGATATTGCGTGGGAGACAGATGAGCTTGAAGCAATAACATCTCTTTTCCAAGGGAGGATCCCTCAAAAGCCAGGGAGTTCGCATAGAGAAAGACCTCTACCACTTCCAACTCCTCACAAGCTAAGACCTCTCGGGCTTCCTTCCCCCAAGAAACACGTTCGAACTCTTTCACGGGCTTCTGTATGCAATCAACTTTACAAAAATCCCACCCTTCTCATCGGTTTGGCCAAGCAGATCAAATGTCTTAATCCAGATGATGATGTTTCTGCAGTACTTGATGGTTGTGCTCGTTTCTTACGCAAAGGGTCCTTGTCTTTAACAATTCGAGAGTTGGGTCGTATAGGTCTTCCAGAAAGAGCTTTACAGACTTGCTGTTGGGCTCAGAAACAACCCCAACTTTATCCTGATGACAGGATTTTAGCTTCCACTATCGAGGTTTTGGCAAGGAATCAAGAACTGAAAGTGCCAATTGATTTGCAGAAGTTTACTAGCTTAGCTAGTAGGGGTGTTATCGAAGCAATGATTAGGGGTTTCATTAAAGGTGGACGCTTGAAGCTAGCTTGGAAGCTTCTCTCAGTCGCCAAGCATGATAGAAGAACGTTAGACCCCAGTGTGTATGTGAAGTTGATGCTTGAGCTCGGTAAAAACCCAGATAAATACATGCTTGTCGAACAGTTGTTGGACGAGCTTGGAGAAAGAGAGGACTTGCATTTAAGCCATCAGGATTGCACAGCTGTAATGAAAGTTTGCATCAGGCTTCAAAAGTTCGAGTTCGTTGAAAGTGTGTTCTTGTGGTTTAAACAATCAGGGAAAGAGCCAACTGTGGTCATGTATACTACTCTTATTCATAGCCATTATTCAGAGAAAAAATACAGGGAGGCGATGGCTGTGGTTTGGGAAATGGAGGGTTCAAATTGTCTCTTTGATCTCCCAGCATATCGAGCTGTTATCAAGCTTTTTGTTGCCTTGAATGATCTGTCAAG
This sequence comes from Dalechampia spathulata, assembly GCA_948192965.1. NCBI lineage: Eukaryota > Viridiplantae > Streptophyta > Magnoliopsida > Malpighiales > Euphorbiaceae > Dalechampia > Dalechampia spathulata. The sequence goes on from CANYBF010731444.1 coordinate 4,872, forward strand.
GGCTGTGAGATATTTTGCAAAACTTAAAAAAGCAGGTTTATCTCCACCCTATGACATCTATAGAAATTTGATAAAACTTTACATGGTTTCTGGAAGGCTGGCAAAGTGTAAGGAGATCCGGAAGGAAGCAGAGATGGCAGGATTTGTGTTGGATGAACAAATAAAGTTGAATTTGTTGCAACTTGAGACAGAAATAAGGTCGGGTATTTAAACATCCCTTTACCTTGAAGTACTTGTATCAGTTGCCATTGGCATGTGTGTTCAACTAATTTATTTGAATGAAAGTCCTGTATGGTTTATTGGAATTATTTGAATTGGATGCTGAAACGCGTGTATAGCAACGAACTTCAACTTTATCATCAACATTGCTCTGAAAAGCGTTCTTCATTCTCTATAAGCAGCTACACATTGCTTTTAGATTTGGACTATAAAACCCAGTGCACTATTCCCTTTTAGTAATTGTCTTATGTGGAAGTTCATTTGCTTTCTGTTTCCAGCAAATCAATGCTCTTTGGGTTTTGTTAATTCTTGTACATGTTACGGAAACAATTGTACCAGTTATAATCATTCAAGGGAAGAACTATAATCTCCTTTACCTTTTTTACGTGAACACTTCCCTAAATTTCATTATCATTCCCATTATCTCTGATGATCAATCTTTCCATGCCGAGTGGCATATAAACTTGACATTTTTGTTCTGAATAGTTTTAGATGGAAATCTTATGACTCGCATCTAACATCCAGAGTCTTGGGATATTCAAGAACGCTATATAAATTAAATTAAATTATAAACATAAATAGTTGTGCTTAGTTGGTTCCATGATTATGATTTACATTTTGATCTGCCAACATACGTTGACAGAGCAGCTCAGACCAAGTATGGACTTGCATATGGAAATATGGAGGGTTTCTTCCTTATTTAGGCACTGGAAATATTTTTTTGACTGTTTCAGTATACTTCAGCTTCTGATATGCGGTAAGTCACGGTCTTCTCCTGCCAAATATCGCCTTCAAGGTACGTCTCGTTGATTCTAACTTCTCCATTTTCTTTTACGGTTAACCCAATACTGCTTCTTGTTCCATAACATCCCTGTATATTAGATAAATTACTTGCGAGAAAAACACCCTAATGTGTAGCCAGTCAAATAAAAATTACATGTCTTAACATGTTTACCAGTGGGGTATCAACTTCAACGAATATGGAACTTAGATTGTATTCCCATTCAAGGGAACAAATGCCTGGCAACCTGCTTTTATCTGCTCTAGCAGTGTCTCTCATTAGTTTCTCAAGCAACTCCTCGACAGGTATTTCATCTTCACCATATTTATCAAGCTGCTCCTTAAAATTCAGTTTCAAGCGTTGCACCTGAATGAGAATCAAAAGATGAAATTGTTGGTTTGTCTTTCCTGGTTTATCAGGATTTCAGATGAAACTAGTGTAATGTAATTCTTACCTTGGGCCAGGGGGAGTCAAGCTTTGCATTTGAAAGCACATGAATTCCAGGAGGAACCTCTTGGATAACAATAGGTTCACCTTTGGGCCTGTTGGAGATATAGACCATGCTTTTGGTTGATATATCGACCATTATTAAGTTAAACCCGTTATACTGGTGAGCCTCTTTAACCATCATTTCTGCAAACTCCTTGGGACTTTTTGTGCTCTGTCAGAATGCAAAACAAGCAAGAGAATGTTCTTTTCACAACACTAACAGAACTTTTGTTGGTGAAACACATTCAGATTGATCTGTTACCTCTAGGAAAAGCACAGGCAGCTCCCCTCTGCTTTTTGCCTCGGGTGAAGTATGAAGCTCTAAAACATTTGTGAGGAAAGCTACTCTGCCAGCTCTTGAACACCCCAACCATGTTCCTCCTGCTACAACATCTCTTCCTCCCAGTACATCATATCCATCCCACCATGCCACCGGCTCGGTTGGCCTGCACAAGTGTAAGATCAGAAAAGCTAATCAGTGAGTAAATTTTTAAGGGCAAAGGAGATGTCATCAGGGTTTGAGTTTTGCAGATTGCTATATTCATAATGAGTCCCTTGATAGCTGATCACTGGAATTGTTCAATCAGAGTGGAAGGAAAGAGTAAGATGAAATTGGTGAGTGTAGAACTTGCCGGTTGTGATATTCATCTCTGTTTTGCAGGAGGAGAAGTGGGTATAAAGGGTGAGCTTGCCAAATAAACGCAGCTATGCACATAATAGCTAAACAGCAAATCAATCTTAGAGGGAAACAAGGGCGGAAGGTGAATTTATAAAGAGCAACTGTTTGACAAGTGTATATAAACAGAGGGAGAAAGTGAAATAAGGATAAACATGAGCTGCTTTTGCATGCTTGATTTGTCCTGCCATGATACCGCCTGTTATATAATAATACATACCATGAACCCCAAACAATTAATAAATGTTGCTGCTAATGCTAGCTTGCAACTAAATTATCATAATTGTATCTAAGCGGCGGTTAAAAATGGATCGGAACAATTAATAATTGAAAAAGTCTTATTGCATAATACTTTGTAAATGTGTATGAACAGGAATCAAAGCATTATTGTGTTTGCATTGTAAGTTAATGATAAGTATCCATGAAGGCTTGATAGCATCTCAAGTTTTTTATTAACCGTTGTCTGATTATGGGAGTGGTGCAAGACGGTTGGCGCCGTTGGTTTCCATACCCAACGCATAATCATCATTTCGTGCTGTTAAAACATGTCTGAATTAGTGAGAGGCAGGTAGGAATTGAATGCAAACATCACCCTCTTCGGGGGCTAATTATGCTTTTTCGATATTAAACCATTAGCCTTTTCCATTCCAGAAGATTCTTCATATGGGCTTCCAGTCTCATAGGCCCATTTTGACCTCAGGCTTCTCTTTTAAGCCCAGTTCATTCCCTTTTACTGAAAAAATGAATAATATGGAGTGGGCTTTAGCAGGCAGTCCGTACGGAACCCATACATGCCTCCTGAATATTTGACAAAACCAAATAAATCAATAAAATTATTATTTAAATTAAAAAAGAGGTAAATAAAATAAAATAAAAATAATTAAAAATAATTAACGCCGGCTTGTAGAGAGAAGATAACGCAAACAAGAGAAGAATGGGAGGCAAAGAGGAAGGAAAAGGGACAATGACGATGAAGAAGAAGAAGAAAAAGGGACGTCCTTCTTTGTTAGACCTTCAAATACGCTCTCTTAAGCAGCAGCAGCACCACCACCAATCCACTCATTTTAAAAACCCTAATTCTCACCATCTCTCTCACTCTACCTCTCTCCTCCATCTATCCGCTCCCCGTAACCCTACTTCCAATGCCTCTGACTTCATTAACGATAACGGCGACGACGATGATGATGAACGCACTCAAAAAAAGCATAAGCTTTTGCTTGGATTAAACGCTTCTGAAATTGCCGTCAAAAGGCGCAAGATCAGCACCGGATCTGATCAATTGGTCATTTTCACTTTCCAATTTTTTGTTTAAACCAATTTATTTATTCAAAGTTTTGTCTTTTTCTGGAATTCTTCCTTCAATTGGTTGGGGACTTGGAATTGGATATCTTTTTCAACAATTTCTGAAGTCTTAGATCGTATTTGACGTGGTCACCTTTTTTTTGTATAATCGTGTTGTTATGGAATATAATTTATATGTGAATTTATTTTTTTTTTTTTTGGGAAATCTAGGAATTATGTGGGTGGGCTTTTGTTTTGTGGTTTCAGCTTTTTCCCTCCTTTATGTGTCATAGTGATATTTAAATAAATATATAATATTTTGATTCTTTTGTTGGTAATTAATCTGGTCTTTGATGTGCCCGAAAATAACAGTTGCACAGACATCTTGTCTGAGAAAAAGCTTTGTTTTGTCCTTTCCTTCAAAATTCTTGTACTTCTCAAAAACTTTTACTGTAACCTCCCTTTATTATTGTTTATCTTCGATAATCACTCCATAGAGATACTACCAAATTTTTTTCTTCTCTGTTTCTGTCGGTAATTTGTATAATTTATGTTGGTCTAATTTTCCTGCAGGGTCAAAAGGTTTTGAAAGTGACAGACGCTCTTCAAGGTACTCATCAAACTGAAAATCATGAAAAGGATATAGCATTTTCTGGACAGATTTTCTTTTTCTTTGGGTTTTAGTTTCTTAAAAGGTTGCAGTACTGAGTCATTAATTGGAATTGTGGCGGTTAATTATTTATATGTTTGCAGAGTCATCGGTGGAGCCAGGACCCACAACACCTTTGCCAGACAAAAAGTTGTTGGTTTTCATTCTTGACAGGCTTCAAAAGTGGGTTCATGCTCTAGCTACTGAGATAGTTTTCCCTGTTCTTTTCTCAAGTCTTTGTTTCATTTAGGTCATAAATGGTTGCTTTCAATTGTAATTTTTTGATTGACTTGTTTTAACTAACTTCTTTAGAAAGGACACTTATGGGGTGTTCTCTGAGCCAGCGGATCCTGAAGAGGTATTCGTTTTTCCCTTGCCAATTGTTACATTAAAATATTATACTTGAAAAGACAAGTATTGATATGATATTGAACTGATTTTATTTCAGCTTCCTGATTACCATGATATCATTGAGCATCCTATGGATTTTTCCACCGTGAGAAAAAAGCTGGATGGGGGAGCTTATGCCAACTTGGAACCATTTGAGGTAGATGTGTGGTCTATGCTGTGCTAATGTATGAGAAGTCCGGATAATTATATTTAGATTTTAGTGCTTCGGTTTGTGTGAGAGTGGACAAGGAGGTGGATGATTGCATGGTCATTATATCGTCCATAAATGAGATTCTTGCAAGTAAGATATTCAGGTCAAATTAGAATCCTACCATCTATGTAGCAGCCTGAAATATTAGTTACTTCATCAACGCTTTGGTAAAATTTGTGGTGAAATGTGCTGGTTTTGTCATTGGGGATAGAAAACAGTTTTACGTGGAACCTTTGTCAAGTTGATTTCTTACTGCTGTTAAGTCATGGATTGATTGGTTTTGCAATCTATGGAAGCTTATTTGTTATGGTAATTGATGTTCATCTATTTGTAAATTGAAATTTCCGCTTTTTTGTTTGTGCAGAAGGATGTTTTCTTGATATGTTCAAACGCAATGCAGTATAATTCTCCAGATACTATTTACTTTCGCCAGGTTTTGTTGGCTACAATATTTTGTTTTTCTTCCCTATGTCCTGCGTGCCATATTTGTTAAAGTAATAATTGTTTTTCTAGGCACGATCCATGCAAGAGCTTGCAAAGAAGGATTTTGAAAACTTGCGGCAAGAGAGTGATGACGGTGAACCCCAACCCAAAGTTGTGAGGAGGGGAAGACCACCAGGAAAGAAAAAATCAATGGAGAAGTCTCCTTTGGACAGTTTTGCTCCTGAATGTTCCTCAGATGCAACACTTGCCTCTGGAGCAGATAATGCTAATTTGTCTGCAGGTTATAATCTTAGAAGAACCTATTCATACAAGTATCAACCTACTGAAGTTCTGGTTAGAAACTCTCATGGGTCTCACAGCAATGATACTTATGCTACCTGGATGTCTGAATGGGAAAATGAATTTCCAGGTTTGGGTTTTAAATCTGTCTTTTCCTTTTATTTTTGTTTGCTTCCTATGCTGTAAAATTTTTTCGATTCCCCAACCTCTTGGTATGAATTTTAAAATAGCTTTTCTTGGCTCGCAGCTTCTGTTTTGAAGGCCGTGCTCAAGTATGGGAAGAAACCATATGCAGTAGATGAGAATAGGCGTGATACCTACAAGCCATTGGCTCTCGCACACGGACCAGCGACCTTGAATATCTTTGAACTAGAACTGAAGCAATTGATGGCGGTATGTAGAAATGAACTCCTAGAGTTTTGCTTTGCTCTCCTGCATGAGAAGCTGGTATTTTATAAGTCTGTTTGTCTTTTCGGTGATACGTATTTCTCAATCAGTAATGTGTCCCTCATGTATTGGTTTACGGATGACATACAGAACAAAGCTTTAGCATCAACATCATTTTCTTGGCTACAAAAAAATAAAAAAATAAAAAATCCTGCATTGCTTTGCATGTTACTCGGTCCGATGGATCATTGATGTGTCCTATTGAATGCAATCATGCAAGTCATCCACCAGAACTAAAGTCGTCTAATTTAGTGGTTAGTTCAAGACAGTCAATTGGTTCATTAATTTGTTATTCAATTTCATTTATCTTTTATATGCATCAGGTAGGTTTAAACTCAGAATATGGTTATGCAAGAAGTCTAGCTCGTTTTGCTGCAGCACTTGGGCCCGCTGTTCGGAAAATTGCTTCAAAGAAAATTGAAAGTGCGTTGCCACCAGGACTTGAGTTTGGTCCTGGGTGGGTTGGAGAAGGTAAGGGGCTTGACCTGCAGCAGCGACTTCTATCTTCTGATAGGCAGAATGTTTCAAGCATTTCCAGATCAAATGATCATTTAAACGTACCTCAATCTTCTGCTACTGCCGCAACATCTGCAGCTGCAAGTAGATGTTTAGCATGGAGCAGGGAAGACGTAGTGGAAAACACTAGCGGATCAGGTTGCCAAAGAGAATCAACTTGTGTGAGCAATAGTATTGGTGGGTCAAACCGTGCATCTTCGGTCGTCGTTCAACAAAAACCCATAATTCATTCCGACATAAATGGTTTGAGCGGTGGTTTTGGATATAGCAATTGTCCACCTATAATCGGCAGTGGAAAACTTGGGATATCTACTGGGAAACCCACTCTGGAGCATAATGCTGTAGTTCCTGACCAAGAGCTCGGCATGGTCCCTGCTGGCACCAGCACCCTCTGCCCAGTGCCAGAGGACCATCACAATTTAAAGAAAGACAATTTTTCAGAAAGTTCAAATGGAATATTTCACTCGGAAAATTCTCCATCTCTAGGTTCTTGCCCGGACTTGCAGAGACTGCTGAATCCCGGGGTTGGCGGTAAATTGTCTTGGCAGAGATTATCACCCTACCATCAACAAGAACTTTTTCAATTTCAACCTGATCTAAATGTTGGATTCTTGGCACCAAAATCACCTGGTTCTAGCGTGCCAATTGGTTCGCCACAGCATCCGGATTTAGCTTTACAGCTCTGAGAATTAATGGTTACTGGGCAAGCCTGATGTTATGGTTTAAGGTTTGAGAGTCGTCTTTTGGAGTTAGGTTGGCTCAGTAGCTGGTGAAATGAATCATAACATAGAAAACCGTAGAAGTTTCTGTACAGATTACTCTATCAATTTTTTTTAGGTTAAAAGCAACAGCTTTATAGTATGAATACATTCTGATTTCTTATTTGCACACTTGAAAGAATGGTCATTTGGAATCCTAACATCGAAGTTGTAGATTGAGTATAATAATTGAAAACTATTGGATTTAATCCCGCATGCTTGTTGGATATACCTGGCATTCCTTCGTCGGTAATTTTTTTTCTTTGAAGAAAATCTTGCGTCTTGCTTGGAATAGGACGAATTGCACATGTATTGGCAGGGGCTTACTGGCAATCAAACTTGGTCCAATTTGGTGATGGAGCAAAAGGATACTTGATACAAGGGACCAAGGCATCCATGTTCGAAGGTGTTGATGCGTGGAGCCTACTCATGGGGCTTGGTTGCTTTCCAACTCTTGAGTTTTTCCTCCAAGCTCTGAAACCTCTGCAATCTTATTCTTATAGACAGGGCGACTTCGTGTATCGTAGTTAACCCATCTTTCAGCAGGAAATGTCTACGGAAACTTGCCAACTGGACAAAACACCCTCGTCGCTTTTTTTGCTACTTGCTACATTAAACTATTCACTATCATGATCTGCAAATTCAACGCAATATCACACAAGGCACCCAAAAAGAAAAATTGACAGAACTGCCAAATTCGACATAAAACTTGCCCATGTATGAATACGATGCGGAACTCACTCTGCACGTACAGTACAAAAGCACATAAAAGCGGTCCAATGAAGTGGTAGGTTGCTTTGGTGCTTCTATAACAGTCTTCATGAAATGAACCGAAAACTCAGCATCATAATGGTCAATTTCTGCCCTATCAGGACCCACATGGACCTTATCTCTTTGAAATAGTTCTGTGATCAGATATTACTGTTGATAGAAATGTGGACCTGATAATTTCAAGTTGGTCAAAAATCTCCATAACCATGGGGGAAATGACATGGGCTTCTCTTGCCTATTAAATGGAGACTACTGAAGAAGCTCTTTTGGTGATACAATTGCTTTTGAAGCACAGGATGGATGAGGGGTTAAATTGCATTCAAGGCAGAAAAGGATACAGTTGAGGAGGCATATGCACATGGTGTTCGTGTTAATGTTGGTAATGGTCAAGCCTGTGTTTAATTATGTGCTTCCTAGAAAGCTGTTCTTCACTTGATACGACAAGATTTTGATTAAGACCCATCACCAACCGTAATCCAAAGTTTTCTTCTCACCAACCAATATCACAAATTTCAACCATTTCCTTGGCCACATTTTAGTTATTTTATGCATAGATATTACCTTATCCTCTTTGTTCTCTCTTCTTTTGTGAGTACCCCAAAGTAATTATTTTATGAAAACAGTCTTCTAGTAGTAAATAAGTATTTATTACTTGGAATATTCATATAAGATCACGAGTGGAAATTAGTGATTATTTATCAATCTTGATATCAGAATATTCCATCCCAAAATTGCTGCTAGATTCTAGAATTCTGTCCTTTGGAAACACACAAACGGTTTATCAGTTAAAATATGTCAGAAATAGACAAAATCCTAAAAAAAAAAAAAGACAAAATCCATCATAAGAACAGAAATGTTACGTCCTTTTTCAGAAAAAGTTAGAGAAAAAGCTGTAATCTTGTCGCGGTTCTAATAAAGACATGAACTTTGAAAATAGGAACTGCGTGTAACAAAGAAGGAAGGCAGCGATCATGTCGAAAGAGTAGACGTGAACCGGACTCCATCCACCGGACCCGAGAGTTTAAGTGGATAAACCGATGAGAAAGAGTGTCGGGAGAAACACAAGGAAAGAAAGAGTGTCCTTCTACCAAAATCATCAATTTACTGTTTAACTTTCTATTATTGGGTTTATATAATTTATATTTCTGTCAATGATGAGCAACTTCTAACAGCAAAACAAATATTAAATATAAGAGTAGCCCCCCACCATCCATAACAGAGAACCCCATGTTATGACCAAACAGAACACTGTGCTGCCCTTGATTACTACCAAGTTCATCATCAACAGGTTTTAGTTGCCGCTTAATCTGTTGCATCTTTCTTTTACTCCATTTAACTTTTGGGAATTCCTTACTCTCTCTGTTTTCCCCCCTTCCTTGAATCTTCATTGCCTTCATTTTATAGCTGTTGATTTGTTCAAATCTGGGAATTCTCAAATATAGCTGCTTTTTAAGGAAAAAATTGCGACTGATTCGAGTTCTAATGATATAGGGATTGTAGGGGTCAGTCAGAGCATTAAAATCTGGTTTCTTTTGTGCTGTCTCTGTTATGGAAAAAGAGACGCACTTTTTTATTTTCCTTATTTTCCTTCTGCTTAAACTTTGGTGGAAGGGAGTCAGTGTCTCAATGAATGATGATTAAATGGTAGTGCTGTTGTTCTGTGATTTTATTGGATTGGGCGTATTTCTATCACAAGAGGAAAGATTTTCTCCAAGCATTTAGAAATGAGGTGTTTTTCTTGTATAAGATCACACAGGAATGATACTAAGATCGACGTCGAAAACGGCCCTCGATCCGCCTCTCTGGGTTCTACGGACTCCTCAGGTTAGTTGCTTTGCTCTTCGACGTTTCTTTTCCTTTCAGTCTCTGTTGGTTTAATTTGCTAGATGCATTGCTAAATAATGCGTGAAATTACGGGGAGCGGGAAGGGAAAATGGAATTCTAGTGGTAATTCTCGATTTTCTAGAATGGTTTTGGTTAGACTTAAATCAATTCTCTGTTTTTGAAGAGGAAATCGTTTCGTGGTGTAGGTAATGTGAAATTAAGCGGTAAGGATAATGGCAAGGGCTGTGGTGCTCGGAGTTTTACATTTCGAGAGCTTGCTGCGGCCACAGGCAATTTCAGAGACATGAATTTGATCGGAGAAGGAGGTTTTGGGAGGGTTTATAAAGGCAGGTTAGAATCTGGCCAGGTAAAACCATTGTCAGAATCAAGTTATATATAAAAGTTGAATCCTTTTTTGTGCCAAAATTTGATCTTGGTGTTTGATATTTCTAATCCTATGAAGCGGAATATCAGATTGTTGCAGTGAAGCAGCTTAATCACGATAGCGTTCAAGGATTTCAGGAATTCATAGTCGAGGTTCTTATGTTAAGTCTGTTGCATCATTCTAATCTCGTGACTTTGATTGGCTACTGCACTGCCGGTGATCAAAGACTACTGGTGTATGAGTACATGCCAATGGGTAGTGTGGAAGATCATCTTTTCGGTACGTTTTTCTCAGCAGATGAAACGATTATCATGCCTGCTTACTTTCCATTGTATTCTTCTCCTGATTCGTCTTTGTCACGATTTGCTGTTTGTCAAGTTCGGTTGAGTCTACTGTTGGAATTCGACGGACTTTTCATTGAAATGTTCTTTGTTGGTTTACTGTTTCATGCATGCTTGACACAATCTGAATCCTCTTCTCGAATAGTTAGTTGTTGTTCTCTGAATCAACGTGCTTCCAAAAGCAGTAGTTAAATTTGCGAGAATGTTGTTGTTCAGAGCTGCTTCCTGATAAAGAGCCATTGAATTGGAGGACAAGGATAAAGATTGCCGTCGGTGCTGCTCGAGGACTTGAGTACCTACACTGCAAAGCAAATCCGCCTGTTATATATCGTGACCTAAAATCTGCAAATATCTTGCTAGACAGTGATTTCAATCCAAAACTATCTGATTTCGGGCTTGCGAAATTGGGACCGGTTGGTGAAAGAACACATGTTTCAACTAGAGTTATGGGAACATACGGGTACTGTGCACCAGAGTATGCCATGAGTGGCAAATTGACTCTTAAATCTGATATTTATAGCTTCGGTGTTTTTCTGCTGGAATTAATCACCGGCAGAAAAGCAATAGATCGTTCTAAGAGACCAGCAGAACAGAACCTAGTGGCTTGGGTGAGTCAAAACCTTATGTTGTCTAGTTTTTATTCTTCACTTCTCATGGTTAATGCAGATAGTATCTTCTTGTTGTACTTTACTCACAGGCTTGCCCATTTCTTAAGGACCAGAAGAAGTTTAACCAACTGGTTGATCCTCTATTGCAAGGGCGCTACCCTCGCCGCTGTTTGAACTATGCAATTGCCATCGCTGCAATGTGTCTTCATGAGGAAGCAAAATTTCGCCCTCTTATCGGGGATATAGTCTTCGCCCTTGAATATTTGGCCTCACAGTGTCATGGCCCAGAATCCAGTAGCAGTCAAGCGAAAGATGTCACCACGCCAACGGACAAGAGTGCTGCTTGTCATGAACCAACGTCTAGGAGCACAACATTTTAAACTTGGTTAGCCAGAAGCTTCTTACACCCACGTGATTACTGTAAGTTGGCATTCATTGTATCAAAATCTTAGCAATATTACATTGTTTCCTCGGAAATGGGAAAGTTATCCAAGATGTAGATTCTTGTTAGTTGATAGCTCTTGATCTGTATTCTTTCCGGCGGGTGACAAAGTTGGATTCATGAAGCTGCAAGTTGTTCTCAGGCAATTAATAATACATGCCGAATCAGCGTTGGTTATTAGTGGAGTAAGATGGTGTTTGTGGTGATAATATGGATGGAAACCTGGAAGGGAGAGCCTCTCAAGTGGAAACATGGTGCATCTACAGTGTCATTATATATGGGGAGAGCACATGCATATTTGTGATGTAATGTTTGTATATAAGGTTGTCGTTTCTGAAAATATAACTTATTTGAACATCTGATGGATTTTTGATTCCCACGTGAAGTTCTATTAGCTTAATATAATATCATCCCTTCTATGAATCCAAGTCTGGAAGCCGCATTCCATTCCACGAAAGCTTTTCCACGTGCATGAACGCCTCTGCGACTTCTGTTTTCCTTCGTTTACGGATGAGTCAAAGTATTGTTGACCAAACAAAAATACATAATATCATATATATATTAAAAAAGGAAGGGGAAGTGAAAATATAAGTGTACCCCTCCCTTTTAATTTTAACTAGAGTTTCATAACGTGCGTTGCACGTTAGGATAAATTTTTTGACCCGTCATTTATAATTATTTTATATTTTATATTTTCAAATTTTTTTTGACCCGTCATTTGTAAGCATTAAAGCCATCTATTTTTAAAATTTAATAAGATAATTATATAAAATATAATATAGTATAAT
>CANYBF010731515.1:0-12539 GCA_948192965.1 Dalechampia spathulata
TAATTATCTTAAGGATGTTATTATGATCATTTTAAAATTTTCGTAAGATAATTATCATATTTTTTAAAAATATTTTCTAATATTTATTTTATTTTCAAAATATTTTATGGTAAATTTAATATAATTGATTTTGTCAAAATAGAAATACGATCTAACATCTACCTTCATGGAAGGTTTACAATGAACTCTATGTATGAAGAATTTTTAGCACAGTTTTTTAGAATTTTTTTATTAAGAAATTTTTTTTAATAATATATATATGTATTTTTTTTAATAATAATCGATAATAGAGTTTCATAATATGAAGATTAACTTTGAAATGTAAAAGAATAGAAACAATTCATTAAATATCAATTTTATTGTAGTTTTGGATTTGAATTTTTTTTACCTTTTATTCATAACATAATTGGACTTATTTAATTTGATTATAAAACTATTATTAAAATTTATAAATTTTATAACTATTAAAAATTATTTCTAGCCCATATGAAATTCGAATAGATTGATTTTTGAAATATGAATTAATTGATTTTTTATATTTTATACATTTCAATTTTATTTATCTTTCTCTAATATATTATTTTTAAGATTCTATAAATTTAAGATATAATGATATATTAATCAAGAAAAATATATTTATCTATTATATTGGAAACAAAAAAATATTTGATGAATAATAATTAATTGTATAAAATTATATTCAAACCTTTTTTACATAATTTATATTTAATTTATTTAAAATTTAATTAATTTTCTAATATATTAATGAAATTGAAAAACCAAACACACACAGTGCAAAAGTTGTTAAAATTTATTCGTATTTAGTCACAGAAGAAGGTGTATTTTGAGCACAAAAAGTATGCAAATCAAAGCCACAGTGGCTACAGTGTCTAGGCGAAGCCATCTCCAGGGTCGCGGGGTGTAGTGGGAGTATGAGAGTAAACAGGGGATGGAAAGAGGGCAAGTTCATCCATGGTATGGGATGGATGAGAGATCGAAAGAAGGGAGTTGAGAGCATGACAATTGAATAGTGAAGTTGCAAGTTTGACAACAGTACATCAAACCAGAAGACCGAAGCTTACAAGCAGAACAATAGGTTATTGTATGTGGTGGGTGAAGGTTGGATAGGTGGAGAGAATGAGGATGGCTAAAATGGTGAATACATGGATCATGGTTTGGTATAGCCATATTAGTCTGGTTCAATCTTTTTTACAAATCTCTGTATATATATGTAAAGTTGGATGTTAGAATAATTGTATAGCATGCTTAGGATATATAGGAGAAGTAGGGAAAGGCCAGAGAAAGAAACATCGGCTGGTCGACTGACTTCTGAACCGTAAGAAACTAAGAAGAAGATGGGCCTGGTTGACTAACTTTTCGGAACCAGCCAAATTTTTATATAAAACCAACTTGATATTGATCAACCTGTTGACCTTATACCATTATTACCGTGATTGCAACAACCACCACCCAAGAAGCTTCGCATTAAACACTGACCAACCTGTTGGAGAAAAAATAGAATTGTGCAGGAGGAAGAAAATAACTGGGTGAGACCAAAGTCGACCTGAAAACACTATCGGGTTCATTGGACACTTCCAGTGGACTCTTGCATTCAGTTTCCGTCTCCCTCACTGGTAGGGTTTGGCACCAGCTGCTGATAGTTCCTTGACCAATAGGTCTTTGTCCAGAATTAATTGCCGTATAACGCAGAGAGAGGAGTTGGATATCAATGGGTAACAATAATTAAGAAACCATTAATTATATAATTATATTCTAATAATTAAAAATGATTACATAAAATTAATAACAATAATTTATATAATATTTATTATTATTTTGTACTAATAATAATCTTAATAATAGTAATAATATCATACAAATAAAATTTAAAATAATCTTTTATACAAATATTTTATAATAATGTTAATAATGATTGTATGATTATATTAATAATTTTGTCTAATTATTATATTATTATTATTATTTATATAATTATATTGTAATGATTAATAATAATAATTTATGTAATGTTTATATTATTATTTTATAATAATTATGAAATTGATTGCTAGTAATTTGAATATTAATAGAAATATAATATTTAATAATAGATTATATCAGTAGTATTTGTATAATTATTAATAATATTATTATGAGTAGTAAATGAATGATATTATTATTATTATTATTGTTATTATTATTATTTTAGTAATCACTAATAATATTATTTGTAAGTATTAATTATATTAATTATTATTATTATTATTATTATTATTATTATAAAATTTTCATTATTGATAAATTTTATTTGTATAAATATTATATATTATTAGTATTATTAAAAATATTATTGTTACAAAATAATAATATAAACATTATACAAATTATTATTAATAGTTTAACCTAATCATTTTTAAATCATTACAATATAATTATATAATTATTTATAATATTATTATTAATAACAATTAATTATTGATCAAATGATTATATATTTTTTAATAATATTAAATATTTTAAAAAAGTAACAAACTCATGTGATTTTAAATGACGGACAACCCTTCTAGAAGTCAAATAATTTCTTACACTTTTACACCAAAGAAATAATCGTTTATATTTTTCAACAAATTACTCTGTTTAAAGTAGATTTCAATAACAGTTCTAACACCATCGTTGCTGCTATCAACATTAGAGTCACCACTGTTGTCACTACCGCCTGCCGTCCGTAAAGAAGTCTATAATATGCTGACCAACCCGCTCGCCGGCTCCATACGCAAACTCACGAGCTATTTCCTTCATCCAAGCGCGAACCCTTGCCCTTTTCCCAGCTGGTTTAACACCCAGTGCACAAAAAGTATGCAAATCAAAGTTACAGTGGCTACAGTGATAGACGAAGCCATCTCCATCCCGGCGGCAAGCACTACAGGTGTAAGTGGGAGTATGAGAGTAAACAGGAGATGGAAGGAGGGAAAGTTCATGCATAGCATGAGATTCATGGGAGATGGAAGAAGGGAGTTGAGAGCATGAAAAGTGAAGAGTGAAGTTGCAAGTATGACAAGAGTACATCGAACCATAAGACTGAAGCTTACAAGCAGAACAATAGGTTTTTGTATGTGGTGGCTGAAGGTTGGATAGGTGGAGAGGATGAGGATGGCTAAAATGCTGAATACATGGATCATGGTTTGGCGTAGCCATATTACTCTGGTTCAATCTTTGTTATGACTTATGATATATATAGGAGAAGAAGGGTACTGAAAGAAGACAAATTATTGTATAATTCAGATTTATTATGTATGATTATACAAGAATTTATATAAAAACTCATGGAGAAAAAAATGGAGTTCAGTTCAACTTATAGAGGAAGAAGAAGATGGTCCTTTTGGAACGCCCAGGGAAATTTACAAACATGGAGGAACTAAGAAGATGAGCCCGGTTGACTAACCTTTTGGAACCTGTCAAATTTTTATATAAAACCCATTCAGTATTTATGATTATAAATTTATATCAATTTTTATTAAATATTTAATATTTAATATATTATTTATTATTTATATATAATAATTAATATAAAATTAATATACATATAAATATTAATTAAAAATTAATATGTATTATTAATGAAATTTTAATCTTATAAATATTAATATATTCGATTTTATTTATTTATTTAATGAAAAATACAAAAAGTCATTTTCTGGACATAGTCCATGTAATGGTGGTGAAGCAAGTATCCAAGGATGACCATCTGCTACTACATTCGATTTTCTACATGTGAAATGATTATGTTTTCTTGGCAACATTCATGTAGAATGGTTCCTGTATCATTTGGAACAACAAACACTATCTGACCAAGTCCACTATGGACATTGAATTTTAGCCCAGGGTGCCTGGCATGGCTCCGCTGGTAAGCCAGGTCCTTGTCCTTCGTAACATCCTGGGAAACGTCTTAGTTAGCATGGATCCTTTCTCCCATCGTATGGTTTTACGCGTTTTAATTGATGCATGCAAAGTTAGATTATAAGCTATGTATTGATTTATGTGTATCGACATGAACTGAATTTAAACTAAGTCTTGTTAATTCATATGTATAGATAAGAACCAAGCTTAAGCAATTCTTATCTGATTGTTCGAGCTCGCCATATGTGATAAACTATGGAAGCAAAAGCTACCCTAGGGAGCTCGGGCAACGTATCAACCCTCCTTCAAAGCCAATTCACAAGCCTTCTCCAAGTAGAACACTAAAGTGACAAGCATAATATCAGAATAACAGAAAACATTAACATTTGAATTAACAACCCCCCATTTAAAATGCTTACTCTAGTTTTCAGTCTTCTTTTCATGGTTACCCAAAGAATAGAGAAGACCTCTTCATTTATAACTAGGGTCATCACTCTTCTTCTCTCCCTAGGCCTCAGTTGGTTTTCTTCAATCCAAGCAATCCATAAAGAATGCTCCCCAGTCTGGCAGAAAGAAGTTCAGTAATGCATTTATACAAAACATTATGGCAAACAACAAGCCTAAAATCCTCGAGGAACTCGGCATTCTGAAGTCTGGCAATAATAATGAGTGAAGTATCATTAACCCGAGTTAAGAGCTTGCCTACGCGGAAGAAATCCTGGACTGCCTCAACCACCTCCTGTTTCACAATGTGCCAACAAGATTGAAAGAAGCAACTATTAAACCCATTTTCGCCCGGAGCACCATCAAATCCAACTGAAAACATAGCTTGGCAGGTTTCGGGTTCAAAAATAGTTTGGATCGGATTTGAATAAATGTATCTTTAATATTAGTTACGTCATTTAACTCCGCCAAGTTACTGTAATTAAGAAACAATCAATCTTTACCATTTACTGTATAATAGCTATTAGAAAGTCGAGGATTTGGAAATCTGTTTCCTTTTGTTAACAGTGATCCTGATGCTGGCTGGTGAGTTTGTTACATATATAGATTTGTCCCATCATTTACCAGGCCATGGCTTAATCTTTTTAATCATTTCTAGGGTGCTTGAACAGGTACGAAAAGATGGAACCATGCATTACTCCTCTTCCTAATGTGACGGACATTCACGATATATCTTGAGGAGCTCTCCAGAATTGGCCAAAGAGGTTGATTGCTGCTCCACCAAGGATGAGAAGTGAAAGGATTTCAGTCAGAGCCTACGATGAAGACAATCGATTGTGGAGAAGAAGTGTTGGATAATGTGGGAAGACACTGAAATCTCTCTCTAGAGGAGGTAGGTATAGAAATATAATGGATATGAATGCTGGAATGAGCGGTTTTGCTGCGGCTCTGATTAAGTATCCGGTTTGGGTAATGAATGTTTTGTCATTTAATGCGCAAACCAATCTTTTCTGCGTAACAATATTCTGTAAAAGTGCATCTTTAGAATATTGGTTGCCTGTTTGCATTACAACACATGAATAAACAGAAGAGAAAATAACACTCCAAGGTCATCCTCCTGATTTTGCTAATTCTGATCGCCAACTATACCACCTAATGTTGAAGATCCAATGCTGCAAGATGTACTACCGCCACCAGCATTAGGGTCACCATTACTACTGTTGCCGCCGCCGCCTCCTCCTATGAGGCTTTGCACAAAACTCTGGCTAGTCTGTTGGGATGATCCGTTCAGAACAGCATTGTTATTCCCTGCAACTGGCATGGCTCCCATGGTTTGGGTCTGCGCATAAATGCGCTGCCCTGCTGGTGGGTTCGCTGCTCTATTTCCGAACTTCTGATACTGATGACTTACAGCCCCTGGGAACGAGTTGTGGTGGTGAAGGTGAGGCTGACTCTATGGGCTGACACAACACCTAGTGCACACTCCATGTGAGCATCAAACCCGCAGGGACCGCGTCGATATAGCCAATGGTTAGACCCGATCTTTCAGCACATATCGCAAGAGAAGCCTTTTGTTTGATAAGGAGGTTGGAATGTAAGTTGAAGTAAATGAGGGTGATATTGGTTGGTTACGGAAAGTGGGTTTTGAGTACAACTAGTGTGTAAATCAAACCCACAAAGACTACAATGATAAGTGAAGCCATGGCCGTCACAGCCACAAGCATCACAGCTGAAAGCATCACCAGGGTAAACAGGAGATAGAAAGAGGGTAAGGGTATGGATAGGATGGGAGATTAAAGAAGGGAGTTGAGAGCATGAGAGATGAAGAGTGAAGTTTCTCATGGAAGCTCTCAACCACTCAATGGAGGTTTGAACCAGCTACTAATAGTTCATTGACCTGTAGGCCGTTGTCCTTGATGACTTTCTGAAAATTCTTCAAGCAAACTCTCAACCATTCACCAGGGATTTGCACCGGCTAGTCATGGTTCCTTCTGTTGACTTTTGTGGCCTTAATTGCCAAATTAGAATCCCACATCGGTGGGTTAGGAATTTTGAGGGGGAGGGGAGAGTTATAAAATAACTCTTCCTCCTTCCATTTAAATCATCCCAAAAACAAATTATTTATTTGTTTTCTCTTCTTTCTTCTCTTGTAATATTTCTTCTTAGTGAAATATTATTGGTAGTATCCGAGGACGTAGGCAAATTAGCCGAACCTCGTTAAATTTCTTGTGTTCTTTTCCTAATTTTGTTCTCTATTTAATAGCTTTATTTTTTGTTATATTTAGTTAATTATTTAGCTTTAAATATTCAAGATTATTCTGTCTAGACTCTTGGGTTTTAAGTGGGACCGCTTGTGACCCCTCCATTAGAATCTGAGAATATTCTTGGTATATTTTTGGTATTATAATTTTCTAAATATTTCTTGAGAATATTGTTTCTTGAGAATATTGTTGTTAATATTTTGGCGCTTCCCAACAGATGTGGCAATACGATACCCTCAATTTCGCCAATTGCACCATCGTTTGGCTGTTGACGTTGTTATCAAGCTTTTCAACTTCGGACACGAATTCACATCAAGAGTTGTTAAATTTTGGAAGGATGACAAGGGATGCGCTATACTGATTAGACTATAACAAGATTGAATTTGTAGTCTCTCAATGTAAATGGTGGAACTTGTTATTGGGTTGGGTGCGTCTTGTTGCCATACATGCTTCAAATGTTCAGAATTATGTATCTCCAAGTGTTTAAGAGGTGCAAAGCTGCCAGAATTTTCCAGTTCCGCGACACTTGTTGCATCTGAGAAAAGCTCTTCGACATTAGCATCATAAACAGCAAGTCTCTCCAGATTGTTGAGTTTGTTGAGGAGACTAGGTAGAAAAGAATGAGAGTGATCCATGAAGGAACTAAGCATGAGTAGTTTCAGTTTAGGAAGGCAGTCCACAGAGAATTGAAGAAGCCGCATTCTCATGAAAGCCTTGTGACTTATATCGAGCTCTTCCAAGTGACGGAAAACCTGAGGAAATATGGTTAGAATTGAAAACAGTAAGCATGCCATTTCTCCTCAAAAAATATAATAATATAATTACAACAGCAATCAATTGGATATTAATTATTTTAATTAATAAAAATAAATATCAATAACATTTAAATTATGAAAATAGTCAGCAACTTTTTCACTCCTACTTTATTACATTGCTAAGTTGTTAGTTGTTTTGTTGTAGTTAATTCTTAATAATATTTAATAATTTATAATTATTAATAATTGTTTACGTATAAAATATATATTTTGAATTATATGATTTAAATAATAAAATATTAAATGATATTATTTCTTAACTTAAATAAGAAAAGCTTTAAATTTGAAATTTATGGATAAGCATGCTTTGAAGCACTCTAATGGCTATCAATTATTCTCAACCAAATGACATGGTTTGAAATGAAAGAATAATAATGGAAAAGATTAAATACCTTTTCCGGAGGGAACCATCCTCCATTATTTGTTGTTGCTGCTGACACATACTTCAAATGTTTTCACTTTGGCAACTCAACTTTATGTTTTCCTCCATAAAAACTTTTCACTTCTCGCAGCTCCTCTAATTCCAGAGAGGTTAATTGAGGAAACTTGAAATCTGGATCTGCTCCATCCCCTTCACCTTTCCCTACTATTTCCTCTGCTGCACAGTCTCTGATTTCTAAACTCTCAAGTTGCAAAAGATGTTTGGCTATAGAGCATGGAACTATATATTTCTATAGCTTACAACCATCAACTCTAATCCACTGCAGTTGTTTAAAAGTATAAACTGATTGTGGATCTTCCTTCCATATGAATTTCAGGTCTTTAAGACCCACTAAATCCAAATGTCTTAGTTTAAAGTCTACCACACAATTGATTTCTTCATCATTCAACCTTTGTAATTCAAATACCTCTTTCACTAAATGACAACGCTGAACCATCAACTTCTCCAGCCTACAGAATCTTGACAAGTTACTCCATGGAATAACACTTACGAGTTTTGGGCAATCCAGAACATCCAAACACTTCAGTTTGGAGAAGGCATTGGGTGCTAGTTCACCCTCCCATACATTTTTTAAGTTATGCATGTTCATCAAGCGTAATTCCTCTAAGTTAGGCAATCCAACCTGCATCAAATGCTTATTAATTTAACTTACTAACAAGTTTTTATATTTAGAAATGAATAAATTAGCTTAGGTAAACATTTCATAAAACGAAATAAATAAAAACTCACCATTCCGTCGAAAAGAGATTACGTTTCAGACTTGTCTTCATTGGACACGAAGCTCATCAATGCATTGCAGTGAAAAATGGTCAATGCTACAAGGGACAGGAATTCAATTGGACGCCCGCTGCAGAATCTCTTTAATTTCGAAAGACTCCAAAGCGTCATGGTGTTCAATTCGGGGAACACTATCTTCTCTGCTTCTTATGAATTGTCCTCTGTGAGTATTACCTCTTCCATTGAATCACAGCTAACTATAGAAAGTCTTTTTAGCTGCGAGAGATTCTCAATAATTTTTGACGTAAATAAATATTTCAAATTATTGCAACCTTCAACTTTCAAGCTCTTTAAGTTTGAAGTTTTCCCGGAGAGATTGTTCCGCCATATCTTTCCACAACAAATTGACTTTATCTTTAGATCCTCCAATCTGGGCAGAGAAATCTGTCCATAAGAAGATTTCAGAAGACATACATGTAAAACCTGTTAATTCAGTATAAAAGCTTAATGCAAGCACTTACCATTGCATTGAAAACTGAAGACGTAGCTCCAACCTTACGCCCTCCTACCCATTCCTCAAATGCTTCAGTTTCCACCTTCCCATTGCAAAAGCTTTTCAGTTGTGGTAGATTTTTGAGGTGTAAGGAGCGTAAATTAGTCAATTCCACCGCTCCGTCAAAGTCATCCTCGTCTTCTCTTCTCCAAATATTCTCCAAGTTCCCTAAATTATTCAAAATCATAGACTCTAGCATTGGAAACACTGGATTCGACGACCACTTTTTTGAATCAACAATATGTTGGATCGCCCAATTATCTTGCAGATTAAGATGCTTCAAATGTGGAAAGCCATCTCCATCAAGATCATACACCACATTCTTAATTCCCCTCACTTTATCCACATATAAATCTTCAATCTCCTTCAGCAACTTCGATATGCCCGGATCCAGATGAATGCTGCTCCTCAACTTTAACACTCTTGAACATTCATTGTTCACCTTCCAATCCCACGTATCGCCTATGACTATTTTGTATTTTTGCAATCCATTAAGCTTCAAGAACAGAGATTTAGGCATTATCCTGGCATCTAGAACTTGCATTTCCAAATCTGATAGGCCAGACAAGCATTCCAACTCACCCAGCCTTGCAGTGCCTTCACGGCTGGTCCCTTCCACCGCCCAATCCACAAAACTGTTTCTCATGTACAATCCTCCCAAAGAGGACAACCTTGATAAGACATTTGCTCGAATGACTTTGAGCTTAGCACAATCGCTCAAGTCTAACAATTTCAGCCGAGTCAGTTGCCCTATCTGCATCGGTAACTCGGTAATTAAAGAGTCGGCAAAACTCAAGACTTCCAGTTGCCTTAGC
The DNA here is from genome assembly GCA_948192965.1 of Dalechampia spathulata. NCBI lineage: Eukaryota > Viridiplantae > Streptophyta > Magnoliopsida > Malpighiales > Euphorbiaceae > Dalechampia > Dalechampia spathulata. The sequence goes on from CANYBF010731515.1 coordinate 9,945, forward strand.
TCCCCAACTATGCCTGCATCATCCAACTGGCAACCATGCAAACACAAGGTTTGCAGGTTTTTTAGGAACTTAAGAGATGAAGGCAGGGACTCAAAATGAATCCCATTAATATCCAATACTTTGAGTTTCCTAATCCTATCAAAAAATAAAGGAGGGACTTTTAGTGAAAAATCATCAGTGATAAGACAAAATAACTCTGCTTCTGGACATTCTAATCCTTCTGAAAGTTGATGATGATGAATATCATTGTATGATAATAAAATTCTGGTACACTTCTTATCTGGCCATTCATCTAGTCCGGATCCACTAGAACCAAAGAAAGCATGTTGATCTCTAGATGAAATAGACATTGCAGTATCTCGAACAATATCATGCATTTTCACACATCCGTCCATGTCACCTTCCAACAATAAGGACTCTATTTTGAGATCATCGATCAAATTCAATAGTTGGTTTCTTGCATCCTCTATGCCAGCTAGACGTCTTAATAGACCCAAACCAATACCATACATTAACAAATGCTTGATTTGAATGTTAGATTGTCCAAAGAAACCACACAGTAGGTAAAATGACTTCAGTTGGTCATTGGACAAATTGTTGTAGCTACTCTCAAAAACCGACTGTATATTTGCTTGCATATCTTTGTCCTTGAAATCAGGGAGTTGGTTGAGCTTGTCATACCATGCATGTGGACGTTTATCTTTCAAATCCGCCAGAACTTTGAGTATTACAAGGGGAAGGCTTCCACATTTTTTTGCCACATCACTAGCTATTTCAGGCAAATTTTGATTATTAGCAGCATTTGCTTTCATTTTGAACAAACTCCATGCTTCTTCTTCTGGAAGGACTTTAAGCTCGAAATTTTGTTGCGTACCCATTTCAGAGCATAGTACCTTCAAACTTCTTGAAGTTAGTAACATTTTACATCTCTTGGAATCATGCCCCAAGGGAATTCCCAATTCCTCCAAGTCAAGTTGTTTCCAAACATGATCAAAAATTATGAGTATCTTCTCCTCCTTCTTCAACTTCAACCGATCACTCAGTTGATTTGCTCTAATGTGCTTATCTTCCCCCACAAGTTTCACGTCTAGTGCTTCAGCAATCCTTGTTTGGATTACTCTAAGATCTGGTGTTTGAGATACCTCCACCCTCACAGCAAAATCGAATAACTTGTCAGCTTGGGCTTGTCTATGGACTTCCTTTGCGAGTGTGGTTTTCCCCACACCCCCCATCCCATGCACCCCAATCATACTAAGGTTAGAATTATTGAGTGCTTCCATGACTTCTTGCAGGATTGACACCCTTGAAGGCAGAGCTTCGGGGATATACACAGATGGCGCCACTTTCTGCTTTGGAGAAGGACGGTAGGAAATTAAGTCAAGGCCTTCTGCATCCAGAACCTTATCAACTGCTGAAGCTTTCTTGTCTGCTATCCTGCTGAGCTGGTAACGTGTCTTCAAATTGGGGCACAATCCGATGAAGCATCTCTTCTTCACTGCATCGTCTTTGGAATGAACAACTTGTTGGGCCTCTTCTATAGCTTTAACAGAGGTGACCAACCACTGGGTGACATTCTCGTAAATCTTTGCCCCATTTCTTGTAGCATCAGCAACAGATTTCTCCAACCTGTCCCTTTTGATCTTCAACTTGTTAGCTACCTCTTGGAGTCTATCAACCTTGGTCTCGTAGTTGAAAGCATAATTAAGATGGCGTTTGATAGGAAGGACTGTTAGAGTTCTGGAACAGGCCCTGGTCCAAGTTGCTAACGGGCTGGAGTGTTGGCCCATTCGACAGGCCGGATCTGCTGCCGGAAGGCAGGCTGCTCCCTATGCGCACGCGGGCCTGGAAGATATAAGGCCTTTTTACCACCAAAATGCCCTAAGGCATTTTGGTTTGTTGGCCTTCTGTATTTTATGCACCATTTTGGCTCCCCTTTTTCCCGATGTGGGACAAACCCACGCAGCCTCTTCTTCCTTCCTCTTCATATTCTTAACAAGGACAACATATTGTTTGATGAGATCTTTGATGAAGTCAGACAGGAGAGGAAGAAATGTATCCAGAATCATTTTTAGCTGAAATAGATGATGAAAGTATTATTGGAGTGAGCTTCTGCCAAAGAAGGACAGTAACAGGAGGGAAATGAGATGAACAGAAGTTGCAACGAGCATAGAAAATAATAATAGAAATGAGAGAGGAAAGTAGTCATCAAAAGATAAGAAAGAAATGATAAAAGGGGCATTATTCGATTGGATAAGAAAAAGAAAAAAGGACAGCTATGTTTGCAGAATGGAAGGCCAAGCAGATAACTTTGAAATAAAGGGAAACTGCTGCCATCCACATTCTAACCTTTATGCCTTTACGCTTTTATGCTTTATGCTTTTATGATTTTAAATCGGAAAAAGCAATGTTTGAGGAGGAAGACAATCTCTCAATAATTGAACAACGTTTTTTCAACTATAGGAAGATTGATGAATGACACAGCAACATAGCCAAGCCAAAGCAAAACAAATCAAGCCTGCATCTGATAAGGCAATGTATGCATATTTATAACGGCATTGAATGATTCTAATGACCCAATAACAGATTGGAACTGTT
>CANYBF010731534.1:0-29010 GCA_948192965.1 Dalechampia spathulata
CATTCTGTGCATCCTACCATGCGTAGGCAGGCATGAAATGTATTTTGTGAGTGCAGAATACACAAAATAGGCTAATAGGGATAGTGGGCCCCGCCAATGTCCCAGGTGGGCCCCACAACATAGTGGGTTCGGAAGACGGCATTTGCGATACCAAGCGATGTGCCTTGCACAAGACAACTGGAAAATGTATTCTGTAAGTACAAAATACACAGAGTAGGTTATCAGGGGCAGCGGGCCCCGCTATTGCCTGGTGGGCCAGATGTGCACTATTTATGGTGAATAGTACCCAGGGCCAAAAATGTAATATTTTGCATTTCAAGTGGTTTGCCTTACGTAGGCAACTGTGAAGGGTATTCTGTATGTACAGAACACTCAGAATAAGTGGCGGGTCCCGCCAAGCACCATAGTGGGCCCCACCAGCTTTGAGATATTCTGTGCATCAGAATACATAGGGGAAGCTACAGAGGCCTATGTGCATAATCGGGGTCGATACCGGGGACTAATACCGAACTGAATCAACAGAAACCCAAAATTGCACAAGTTTGAAAAGTCAGGGTCAACAGGTATGATGAGTAATAATACAAAGGTATTCATAGATAGAAATTGTTAGTCTTAATGCATTAGACATAGTTATAAAATACAATCATTTGAGCTTATGCTCATAAACATAAATGATATGATGGGGATATAATGTTAATTGATGATGCCATCAAAACGTTAGTAGAGATAATGATTTATTATGAAAGGAAATTATGATATAGTGAAGATATGACATATATTGGTAATTATACGAGTTAGTTATAGGCTTAAAATAATTATGGTAATGATGATATGGGATTTAAACATATGTTAAAGCGATAAAGATTATCAAGAACATTATGGTGAAATAATGTTATACGATTACAGCATTCTAATGTTGATAACATGAGGATAAAAATATTATAAAGAACTAAATTACTGACGAATGAGTTATGCTTATAAGTAGCAATGATAAACTAAAGAAAATTTAATGTGATATAGACAAGATGGTAATTGTAATAAATATACAACATGAACATATTATGGAAATGTTTACAATAATGAAATGATGGAGGTTGGTATAAATTTAATTAATGTAGTACACATGCTATAAGATTACACTGCTTATAGGTAATTTTGAAAGGATTATGGATTCAAAGAAAATAAATGAAGTGTATTATGAAAATGGAATTGACATAGTTTTATTATAAATGAAATATGAACTGAATATATATGGAGAACAAATATGAGATGCCTATAAATAATATTAGAAATATTCTAAGTATTGCTATAATTTGAATTGATATAGAAATGTCAAAATGAATTATGATCTAAGTATTTCAATGAATAAGTAAATATGGTTATACGTAAGAGATGCATAAAAATAATATATTAAATGCTTATATGAAAATGTAATCGTTATGAGGATTAAGATCATTAAAGCTATTATTTAAATATGACATATGTTTATTATGTTTTGAATATAGCACCACTGAGTGAAATGCTCAGCATTTGTTATTTTATAAATGCAGGTTAACAGGTGGTTGGACTCACACGGATCCTAAAGCACCAATTCAGCAAGGCTTCCTTTAAAGGCGAGGACTTAGATCAGATTAAGGTTCTATAAATATTGACAAGTAATTAAAATAATGTTTAAGGCAGTAAATGCAAGTTTGTAATGTGAGGTTAATATTTCCACAACTTAAAACATAGTAAGTAAATTACATACAACAAATAAATTTTACGTCCCTTATGGGGTAATCAATGGTTCCTATTTATTGGAGATCATTAATTATTCTACGCGAGCATGTTGCACTGCAGAAAAGTGTGACAATAAAAATTCCTTGAATATCAACAATATTATCAAGTCATTATGGCAGATATGGCTAGTTCATCTAACTCAATTGAAAAACTTAACCATAATTACAATAACTAGAGTACTTGTATCCAGTATTACTTGCTAAGATAGGATTTATAGAGTGTTATTAGGGGTAATAAAACTACATTATCAATTAATCTAGAAAAACTCAGAAAATACAAAATTAGGAGTAGCAAGACCATGTACACACTTTTAGTAATAATTAATGATGACCTTTTGTAGCATATAAAAGAATCTAAACATTAAATAAGGCATAGGATGCATTTGCTTCTTTGTTCATAAAGGTAAATGAAGTGAAGTAGTAGTGACTTAAGAATGAGTTGAGGACACTCTTGTAGCATGATATGATGGTCAGTCAATATTTTACCAAAGTAAAAGTAGTATGTTTAGAGATTTCCAAGATATTAAAAATGCAATCTCTACATCACAGATGATGAGAATTATCATCTATGGTCTACGATCATAGCATAAATGCTAATATGACTATTACACACGAATGGGCTTAAGAACCAACTTTATCAAAGTTGAAAAGTTTGCTAGCTAATCAAGAAGAACTAGTTAAAAAAAGCTTTCTTCACCAATAAGAAAAATCTGAAATAAAGAAATGAGAAAAAGCTTAGATGGTGGTAAAGGAATCACCAAAAGAGACTTTTAATTAGGGGGAGGAAGACGAGAATAATACAATAACAATAATAAAGGAGATAAAAAGAGTGAATAATATAATGACCAATGTTACAACTATGGTAAGAAAGGTCACTTTGCTCGAGACTATTGAAATAAAAGAGTTGAAAGTAATAATGTTGAATCAACTTCTAGAGAAGTAGAATGGGATTTCAAAGCTTCTTTTGTAATTGAAGAAAGAATATCTCTATCAACGTAGTGAAGAAATTATTAGGATTTAGAGGACATATTTCAAATTCCTCATTTATCCTATATCTAAAACTTAAAAGCTAATTTTCTTGTTCAAGGCTCCATTCTTGGGCTCTTAAAGAATTTGGTAGAGGGTTTGGCCTCGCATACATGAGAACTTGGGTCAAAAACCCAATTTGGATGGAATTTTCACCCCCTTGTGCATGAGCATGTATAGACACAAATGTCAAAATTTTATAGGGTCTTAATGTCTAATTAATTTCATAATTTTTCATTTAACTTATCCAAATTAATTTTCCTTTTCTTTTAAAACTTTTATAAAATATTTAAATGGTATAATAATATTTTTTTTATTATGTGATTTTCTCCATTATTCCTTCCATTTTCAATTTTATTCTCATTATAATTCTTAAATTTTATTTCAATAATCCAATGTTTGTTTCATTCCATTTTCCTATAAATACCATACCAAACTATGAATGTAGATACATCTCTGCTTCTTCTCCTTGCTTAGTAGTTTGAAATAATTTGTTGCTTCCTAATTCATGCTTTGAAGTAGATAAACTCATTTTATTCCTCATAAATTGGTGAAATATCCTTTAAGGCTAGTGACCTTTTTCATGACTTGAGCTACTCTCCTTTCACTATGAATCCTTGCTTACAACAATCTTAAAGGATATTATAGAGTCATGTCCTATTATCAATACTTATACTTCTCCTTCTAATGTTTCTACCAATGTTATTGTACATGTCAATATCCCTACCTCTTCTAACATTGCTATAGCTATCAATGTCTTATCTATTTCTTATGTTATTACTATTGTTGTTCATGTTTCAACCATAACCATCATGCCTTCTGTTTCATATGCTAAACCTTTTTTAGATGTTTCTAAAATCAAGATTTTCAATGGAGACAACTTGAAGAGATGGCAAGAATATGTTTACTCCATACTTGATTTATATGGAGTTGGCTTTGCTATCATCAAATCTAAGCCAATTGAATCCAACACCCATCCTTTTATTATTAAACAAGTTAAACTTTAGATTCATGTAAATAAGGTATGTCAATATACTATTATTAATACTTTATCTAATTTATTGTTTGATGTCTACTGTTCTCATAAGGAAGCAAAAAGAAATATGAGATTTTATGCTTACTAAATACAATAAAGAAGATGTTAGCAAATAAATGTTACACCCACATTAGAGACCCTAGGAGTTACGCATTTTTGTACGCCTATGTGTAGATGAATGGTAGGATTGCTTGATGGATATGTGATATATTGGAATGCATGATGTAGGTTATGTGTATATGTGCTATGAATGGATGAATAATGAGGATGAGGTGCTTGTGTGTATTTATGTTGCATTGAATGTGTATGTGTGATTCAATGTGTTTGATTGCATGTCGTCACCTTATTGGGAAGCGTGTCTTCTCGGTTGGATGAGGGATGGTGTGTATATGAGGTTAGGAATGTGTTAAGAAGTGTTATAGGTTGAGTTTGAATGTTTGGGGCAGGTTTCGGGCGAGTGAGGCATGCCAATAGGCATGTTATGCATTGTTGGGGAGTGGTACGGGCGTACGGATTGGGCGTACTGTCGTACGAGATAGGGGAGAGGGCGTACGGGCATACCAAGAGGTGGTACGACCGGACGCCAACTTGCAGGAAATCAGATTGCTTGCAGGAAATTTTTAGTTTGTCAGGTGAACAGTACCCGTACGAGTGTACCAATGGGTGGTACGGCCGTACCACAACTCGCAGGAGTTGGATTTGTCAGGCTTTAGGAGTTGGTACGGGCGTACCAATGTCTGTACGGCCGTACGCGACTTTATATTTGACTTTTAAGGCAGGAAAACAGACGGTTTTCATTAGTTTTCCTTCTCTTTTTCCTTAAGTAAAACGTCCCTTACCCTACCAAATCATCTCCTTAAGGATCCTAAACAATTCTAGCATCCAAGAATGCGAAGCAGAAGTTGATTACAAGTAAAGGCAGGATTACAGGCTATAGCTAGAGGTTGCTTGAGTTTGAAGGTATGTGCTAGGTGTATTGTGTTAGTGCTAGTTTTATGTGTTAAGCCACTTACGGCTTGTTTTTGATTGCCATAAGACGTAAACTACATCTAGGCTTATGATTTTGATAGGAATGCTATCATTTGGCTATGTTATGTGATGGATATTGATTGTGATGCTTGTAATATTATGTTTTCCTCGCCGAATGTTATGTTTGATACCCCATTTGTTTAGTTCGAGGGGTAAATGAATGGATGATAGAATCATATGCATAAGGATGACGGATGAATGGTGAAAGAGTGAAAAGAAAATGAGAAATGAGGGCAGAGCTCAGCTCTGGGCACACTGGATCAAATAATGAATGGGATTCCTTAGGGAATCAATAGATAAAGGATCTCCTGAGATGGGAGATGAATGTATAAATGGCCTCCTACAGGAGATGAGTACCGGTACCTATCGGGATCCAGTGTGTGTGAAAGGAATGTGCACAATTCAGGAAAACAAGAGTGAATGAGGGAAAGAATGATGAGGGTGAAGGATAAGAGCATTGACATTACATTGCATTAGATGTTCTGATTGAAATGCTTTGATATGTTGTTTATACGATGAATGGTTATATGTGTATAACTGTTTATAGGTGTTTCTAGCACCACTGAGTTTATCTCAACGTTTGTCATTTGATGAACGTAGGTTCAAAGCCCTCGGGGGAGCGATCAGAGAAGGAATAGAGGTCGTCAGCTAAGACGGACGGATCTCATTTTGGTACGGGACTTCTGCAGCATACTCCAGCTCCTGTTTGGATTGTGTAGCTAGGGTGGCAGTAGTAGTCATGTATATGTATTGTATAGCTTTTGGTGGTATATTGTATGCACTCACTTATTGTATAACAGGTTTTATATTAATGAAATACGGTATTGCCTGTTATTGAATGTTGCATGAGTGTATGTTCATGGATATCGGGTTTACGTTGTTCATCACGTTGTTTCCGCCGCACAACCACCATTAGGCTTAGAGTGTGTCCCCATACGACGTTCATACGAGGTATCCCTGGCGGTGCAGGCACTGGTCTTCTTCTGGAGGCCACTGTCTGTGTCGCGGGAGCATGTCCTCCTGGGTATGGGCCGGGTGTGACAGAACTTCTAGAACACAGGAAGAGGATGATCAATCATCTGAAAATAGGAAGATTATAGGATACAAGGAAATTAATATTCTTATATTCATAGAAGATGATGACGTTCATGAAAACATTAGGTCGATAAGACAAGTACCTATAATTCTTGAGGTTGTTAGGGAAATACAAAATATTTCTCCATAATATTCCATTCCTTTCAATGGGGTTTAGAAATTGGTATCATCAATATTAGTGGCATCCCAGAAAGTTTTTAGCCTTGAGGAAATAAATTTGAGCACGTACATTGAGGTAACATTCAAATTTCCAGGCTATTATGATTACACTTTGGATGCGTTGATTGACACAGGAGCAACAATCAGTAGTGCAAGACCCAATACATTACCTGATGAATGGTGGCATCAACTTGCAGAACCCATGGTACTTAGAATGGCAGGAGGTGAGATAAATGTAGTTACCCATTATGCAAGTAAAGTCCCTATCATAATAGGAGGTGTCCAGTTTACCATTGAAAAACTTTTAGCCTTTCTTGAATTAAATGCGGACATTGTTTTAGGAAATGCTTTCTTAAAAGGAAAATAAGAGAATTGCCCCTTTATACAAGATGAAAATTATGTTTCCCTTGTAGAAGTTAAGATCCCAAACCTTGTAAAACCAAAACTCAAACTCAAATTTGGCTTTTACATTATTAAAATATATGATTTGTATGGATCTATTCCTTATGAATTAGCTTTCAGAGTGCAAGCATAATATGGTGAGTCTTGGCTAGATCATTTATTTGGATCAAAAGGTGATTCAAATGATACCAATTGGTATAAACAATTATGTCTTAGAATACAAGGTACAATAGAAAAACCTATTATGCATAACATACAATTAACTAGAGCCAAATGAGATAAGTTCTTAGTTAAGCTTGCTGAAAACTTTAGTGATGACCCATTAAAGTTATGGGTTCTAAATGACATCAAGGCCAAACTAGAATTGAAAAGACCCAAACATTATTATCAGAGCTAAAAATATAATATACATTAAAGAGATGATAGAAGAATTTGAAAAACAGATGCCTAAACTGCTTAAGAAAGGACTAATTAGCTATAGCACAAGCCCTTATTTTAGCCCAATATTTATAGTGATTAGTTATGTAGAATAGGTGAGAGGAAAATCAAGAATGATTATAGACTATCATCAAGTAAACAATGCTACCAAGGATGATGGCTACAAGATTCCTACAATAAGAGATGTCACAGACAGGTTAAGTCTTGAACAACCTTCCTTTTTTTTTAAATTTGACTTAAAAAAATGGTTATTGGTAGGTTAAGATGAAAATGACTCAATACCATTAACATCATTCAATACTCCTCAAAGAATGTTTAAGTGGTTGGCTATATTATTTGGATTAAAGAATGCACCTAGTATTTTTCAATGTAAAATGGATAATGCTTTTAAGGCATTAAAGAAATTTTGCATGGTCTATATAACGATGTGTTAGTTTTTAGCAATAGTGAAACTGAGCAAGTGACTGATGTCTTTCATAAGGAATGTATGATTCTATCAGAAAGAAAGATAGAATGGTTCAAAGAACAGGTGAAGTTCTTAGGAATAGAAATAACTAAAGGAAAAGTATAGTTGCAAGATCATATATCAGAAAAGATAGCTATGTTTTCTAATGAACTAAATGATAGAAAGCAAGTGCAAAGGTTTTGAGGACTTGCTAAATATACTCATTAATTTGTTAAAAATTTATCTAAATACTTAGATAAAATTTCAAAGAAAACTTCAAATAAAACACCTTGGTATTGGGATGATGAAGACACTCAAGTGCTAAGACAGGTAAAAGAAAAATGAAAATTTACCTTATTTGAACTTACCCTTTGATGCAAATGAGTTAGTCTTAGAAATAAATGCTTTAGACAGTAATTGGGGTGTAGTCCTTAAAATTAAGGGTCATAAACCTGAACCTATTCATAAGTATTGGTCTGAAACTTTTAAAGGTGTATAAATGAATTATCCAATTCATGAAAAAGAAACTCTTGCTACAAAAATGGTATTAAAGCTTTTTATATCTTTTTAGCTCCTAAAAAGTTCTTTCTTAGGATAGATTCAACGTATATGGAAAGAGTTATGAGTTTGAACTTTAAAGAAGCTAGATAAACTAGACTCTTGAGATTGCAGGAATGGTTTAGTTATTACAGATTTGATATTGAATATATCCCATCTAATAAAAATGTAATAGCTGATTCTCTTTCTCGTGAACTAGTTAATATTGTAGATGGATTCTGCTGCTAAGGTCAAGCTGTGTTGGGATTGCAAGAGACAAGGATACACTAGAAAGAAATGTCCTCTTAAGAGAAAGAGGAATGAGAGCGCAAGCTCTGATGGGATTGCAACAGACAAGGACACACTAGAAAGAAGTGTCCTCTCAAGAGAAAGAGGAATGAAAGCGTAAGCTTTAGTCCTAGGAGGTCAGAAAAGAAAGCAAGAATTTCTATAGCAAGTTTTTGCTAGCACTGCAAATACAATGGATATTGGTTAACAAAATGCCCAAAGAAGTTAGCAAATGTAAGTTCAAAAGAACTAGTGGATTCTCAAAAGGTCTATAAAGATTTAGGTAAAGCTCAAGTTCTTGAAAAAGAATGAAAGGAGAAATCCTTAATCCAACAGTGTAAACAGGTCTAAGAAGAGAGCAAGCCCAGATCTAGTGACTATAGTTATGTAACAGAGAGTGGAGACCCCATTAAACTAGTGTCCAACTATCTAATTGATGAAGAATTATTAGAGGAAACTTTCTCTAACAATGATCTTATTGGAGAATATGAGAACCTTCTTAAAGAAAAAGAAATGATTGGTTTACTTAGTGAACCATCAGAGAAGTATGACTACTAGGTAAAGTTCTCAAAACCTTCACATGCAAATACTCCCTTAGAAGCAATAGAACCATCAGGATAGAAAGATGAATTGGGCAGAAAATAGGATGAACCACTAAAGGTGGTAGATTCTAAGAAAGGATCTGATCTTAAAAGAGATGATGCTATTATAGCATGGACTAGAAATAGTCGAGAACTTTTAAAAAAAAAGTTTCTGGTTGTGTTCACAACTCCGTAAGGGTGTATCTAAGATGAATTGTAACCATCTAAAAGATACTATTGAAAGAGTTATTGAACACATTGAAAAGCTTGAGAAAAAGCTTGGTCTCTATACTAGAGACGAAGAAAAATTATTGAATAGAGTTAATGAAAAGAAGAGACTATTAATAATGATGGATCAATATTTACTAAAAGATGTCAAAAATATTATACGTAAATAGGTTGTTAATTCAAATGATAGATTATTTAAAGCAGCCACTAAATTCTATCTTTATATCCATGAAAAACTTGGAGGATGGTTGAGTCTTCAAATAGAGGCAAAAATGGTAATGAAGAGTCTACATTTAGTAGACATTAGGGTGGTTGAGATATTAGAAATTGATTTAGAACAACCAACAAAAGAATTACCAAGCATTATGAAGACAACATTAAAAAGGCTAGGCGCTAAGCAAGGATATGTTACATGTAGGATAACTAATACAATTATGGAGTATGAGGAGGATGGAACTCCTAGTTATCCATATGAAAGTTGGGAGTTAGATTTAGCATCATGTTATTATCTGGTAAAACCTTAGTAAATTGATAAGGATAAAATGAAGAACAGATGGAGAACATATGAAGAAAATAAATCCATTAACAAGGCCATTGATATTGAGATATTCAAAGAAAAATTACATAAGATAGCTGATGATTGAGACATATTAATATTAGGACATAAGAGATTATTAATGTCAATAGATTATGATAATTTCTCTACAAGAAAAGCCAAGAATCTAAGGTGTGAAGATCTAAAATATCTAGAAGGGAGAGAACGAGCACTTGAGTTAAAGTATAGGTTTGAAGACTTTGTGATAAATTTGAATTTCAAAGCCCAAACCTTTGAGCTTTGGAAAAAGATTTATCAAGAGAAAATTCATTAATTTGATTGAACATTAAAAAGAAGTTTGGATAGGGAAGAAGACCTAGAAGAAGATGAAAACCTTTATGAGGTAGATGTGCAAGCAGTCATGAATGATGCCTACTGAAAGGTTAGTGACCATATGTCACGAATCAAATAAAGATAAGAGGAAATTTTATCTTTATTGATAGAGATAACCCTCCTTGTTGTCTGATTGCAATTACTTTACTTTTTCTACTTTTAGCATGTGAGTGTATGTATTAGCTGGACAATGGATTCCTTTTACTTTGTCCATTAATGTTCATTATGGAGATTCCTAACTAAAATAAGGAATCCAAAGACCCCTGTCAGTCACTAGTCTATAAAGTATCTAAAATGCATTATTACTCATTGTCGGCCATTTCAAAAGTAGTAAATGCTTTTATGAGCTAGCAAATAGCACCAGAGGCACTAGTTTTGTATTATAAATATTCCTAAACTCATTGTGTTCGGGGAGGAAAAATTTGTATTCATAAGAGTCTTTCTAAAATTCTAAGTATGTTTTTTTTATTTTCTAGTCTTTTAGTATTTCAAAATCCATTAAGTTGTGTTTATATGCCTTTGATTGTTGAAAAATTTATAGATAAATTGTATCTAGTAGATCTAACCAATCTTCATGTGATTAAAAGTTTGAAGCAAGAACTTATAGAAGTAGGAAGAGTTGTGTGTGATGAACATATTGTAAATCACAATGAACATTATAATTGTGAAGAAGCAGAAATAACTCTGGCCTTCATTAACCATATCATCAAGTTTCTTGATCATCTTCTCACTTCCCATACACCTTGATGTACTAATTCTAAATGGTCTGAATCTTGAAATAGAGCTCATAATAAGACTTCAAACAAGTGAAAAGAGGGCAGCCAAGGCACAGAAGAACCTTTAACCTTTCTGAGGTAATCGTCGATGACAAATAGGAAACAATGTGAAGCTTTTATTGCGACCCAATCTACTGCAAGGTATATGTCTATGTTAATATGTTATATGTCAAATGTTTGAAAGTTTATATTTACGATTTATTGTATTTAGTGTATACATAAAGTTTTAATGTCTAATAATTGTCCCTATCTTAAGTGCTTTTATTTAGATCATGATGCAAGTAAAGATCCAATAATATGATTGTTAAATTCTGTTATTGATTGTGTTATTTCTTTGAATACATCTATAGAAATGTTGAACCAAAATATAGAATAGTTTGCTAAGAATTTAGAAGAATTAGTTCTAAGACAAATCAAGTTTGAAGAATAGTTTCTAAAAAACCAAGCACATTTAGGATTTATAGCTAGTTCTCATTGTTTTAATGAATATGAAAAATTAGAAGCAATTAGGAAATCTAGACAACAACCTGAACATTAAATTTTAGATCCTTAGAATTCTTGTTTCTAGAAGAAAAATTTTAGTAATTTGTGATTGCTTTTGTTATTCCATTAAATTGCTATTTGTTGTTTAAGTAATTTTATTATTTTCTATTTGATAAATTTATTGAATCTTATTATTTTTCATATCAATATTTAATTGATATTAGAATCTTGTTTTAAGGTTTTAGGGAAATAGAACTCAATTGTAACATATTAAAAGAGTTGGGGGTAAACTCATAAAGCATAAAAAAAAATAAAGTTTTATCTTTGTAGCTTAGGTGGAGTTTGGTCCAAGTAAAACACTCTAAATACGGAATTTTTCAAAAATTCATCATAAATAGAGAAATAAAGATAAAATTCACATTTAACAGGGAAATAGCTCCTCGAATTCATCTCTACCCATTTATTATTTTATTTAATTTATGACTTTTAATAAAAATAATTAACAATAGTATCTATTTCAAATAAATAATTTTAAAATGATTTAAAATTACAAAATGAAAATTTTTTAAATAAAAATCAAAATAATATAAATTTACTAAACAATTTACAAGGAGGATAATATTTTATTATTGAAATGTAAATAAATTGAATTGAATCGAATTTTATTTTATCAAATTTAACTCATTTATAATTGATTGAATTTCAATAGAGTTTTTAAAATTTTTTAATATATTATGAATTTAAAATTTCAATATAATAAATATAAATTATAAAATAAATTTATTAAAAAATATTATATTTTATAAATTAAAAATATTAATAATTGGATTAAAAAATATTTTATATATTTATATAATTATAAATTTATAAATTATATATTTAAAATTTAATTATTTATATATAAATATTACGGAGACAGGCAAGAAAGCGGGTGAAATAAGGGTTAAAGAAAGGAGCTCAAAGCGGGTCGGCTCCTTTGCACCCGTGTCCCATAAAAATTGGATTTTGTTTCACAACTTGAAAGATAAAGAGCTTGAGCTTGTTATTAGGGTGAGTTTCTTTGGTATCGAATCAAGAAGAGTAAAAGAAGGAAACAAGGAAAATGCAAGGCTGGTTCTCTGGTGGAAGCAGTGAAGATCAGCAACAGAAACCCGCACCACAACAATCATCGTCGTCTTTACTAGCAGATTGGAATACATACGCAGCTTCTAGAGATTCTGATGAGACTTCCAGATTCGGAATTGGCTTCGATCTGGAATCAGCTGTTCGCTCTGCAAATGATACCGTTTCTGGTACCTTTAATGTGTAAATCTCTTTCTTTCTGGTGCCTTCATCCGCAGCTTCTTCTTTCTTTTTCCTTTTAAATATCTTGATTGTCAAATTCCTGATCTAATAGCCGGTTTCTTTCTTAGAGGTGAATTTGATTATGGTTTTTTTGTTTGATAGTAATTTGGGTTATGGGTACCATTTCATTTTGGTTGTGGCAATGTACAATTAGCTTGCAAGAAGCTAAAATTTTAAGTAGATTGCAGAGATGAGATCAAAGGAATAGACAGTTGCGTTAGGTACTACTAGAAGAATGTGAGGGAGGCAGCTTAGCTGCAGTATAATTATAGATGAAATGTAGCCAACCTACTTATAGAACTTATGTACTAAATGGATGAATGTAACGAATTTATAGCATTTAAAGAAGATAAGACGATTGTATTCTGGTGATTTGATCAATAATGGCTTATATGATTTAAGGGCTAGGCCTTATCAAAAAACTAGTCAGAATGTTGTATTGGTAATATCTAGAGATTGGTTCAAGAGTGGAAACAATCTCTTTGTTGGATGCAAGGGAAATGTTGTGCACTAATGTCCCATACTTCCCTTGCCCCACAATAGCTGAGGAGAACTTTGTATGCTTGGTGGATTGTGAGCGATTGACAGGATTTATTTTTGATCGTGGTATGGAAAATGATAGTACAACCGAATTAGAAAGTAGTTCACTTCTCTATGACAGGGTTGATTAATAGTGTGGTAATAATGGATGTTCAAACGGCAGAAATGAGGCAGTGGAAAACTTTCTGTTTTTGTCTTTTATCTTTTGTAACTTGTATACATCCCATAAAAGGAAAGAAACATTCTCGTCAAACCTTTCTTTAATTGCATGGTACCAGAGCCTTAATAGCTGTTTATTTTTGACAAGCCACTTAGTGAGCTACCTGTTTTCGGCAGTTTTGGCTTACCCTTGCTGAGTGAGCAAAAAATCTCCTTGCTCATTCTAGAAGTTCCAGCACCCAAAATCCAGTGAGCAGGAGAGCAGCATGTGAGGTTCACATTCCACTTCAACTTTCAAGTCTGCACTACATGTTGATGTGTGCAGGTGCATGTGTTGGCCATTTTTTGGCTGATTTTTGTTCTAGTCCATGCACTATCTTTTCTAGCTAGTTCCCTCCTTTCTCTTCACTTTGTCTTCCACTGGTAACTTTGATAGTTTCTCCTTGTGTTATACTGCAATAACTTTTTTTTTCTCTTTGCTATTTTTCATCATGAGAGACAACAAAGCTGCAATGACAGAAATGATTCCATTAGTATCTAAAATCATGAAAGAGAAGCTAAGCGGCTCCAGTTATTTGGATTGAAGTATGTTTGTTCATTTCTATCTATTGAGTATTGAGAAAGATGAGTACCTCATTGACAACCCTCTAAAAGATGAAAAATTGAAAAAGGCATAACAAAGGCTTGGTGTTTGTTTATCACTGTGAATATGCTAAAGAATTATTTGGGGGTGACAGTCCATGGACATTAAAGAAAACAAAACTGTTGGTTTTGGTTTTCAAAAATACAAAACCTAACCCATAATCATGGTTAATGGTTAACAATGTATCAGCTAACCATCTTTTTTTGGTTTTTTAACCACTATTGATAAATGAATCGATGAAAGAAGAAAATTGAACAAAAATTAAGGTTGATTTTGCTGCTGCCTTTCCCTAGATCCAAACCTACCCTTAAGGTAAGTGAAAATCAATGTCCACCATCTAGACCAAGAAATATACATGACTAAAAAGGCTTTATTTGTTGTATATATATTAGACAGCTATATATACACAAGCAGCACGCACATTTGGTTAGTTAACCAATCTGAATGATTTTTTAAAATAAAATATCAAAATCGAAAACATTAAAAATAAAAAATTCAAAATCTAAACTTAAACTATTAGATCAATTGACCATTATTTTTGTTTTTTTCCATTGGTTTCATATTGGTTTCAATTCAATCAATTTTTGTTGCTTACCCCTAGAATTAATGAACCACTTAGAGTTTTTGTATTCTAGTAATGGAAATATTTCAGATATTTATGATGTATGCAAAGCATTTTATAGAGTTGCAAATCAAAATGAACCTCTTATGGTTTATTTTATGGACTTTGGAAGAACATATAAGGAAATAAAGAACTTGATAATCGAAGCGCAACAAGATAACATGGAAAAGATGACTATCATGAGCTCCTTAGCTAGCCTGTTGTTTGAGATTGCAAAATCTCAAATTTTATCTAGCTTCAACTTCTTTGGGTGATGTATTTTCACAAGTACTTTGTTTAGAAGGTAGCAAATGTAACAAAATACTAGTGCATTAGTGAGTCATGGTAATGGTAATAATAATGGAAGATCAATTAACCAAAATGAAGTGAATTATACTCATATCAATAGAAATGTTGTTTGCTATTATTGTAATGAGCCAAGACATGCTAAAAGATAATGTAACAAGCTTGGAATTTGAACGATTGAGCAGTAAATGTTTGCAATAATAGCAAAATAACTCGAGTAACAAGCTTTTAATCCATCTAAAGGAATTGCTGTTGAGTTTGCCTAATTCTCTTGGTATCAATGATCACTAAAGTCTTCATTTACTATTGGCATTGTTAATTAACTCGAGTAAAACAAATATAGGTCTTAGATCATCTTCATTCAAATGGGTCATTGGATTTGGTACTAGAGATCACATGATAGGTAATTTCAATCTTTTCTCCACTTACAATCACAGAAAACTTATTTATTTCTCACATTGGCAAATGGACCCCATGTTGTGTACTTGGTTATGATATTATCCTGACTCCAAATATTTCTTTGACATCTAACCTCATTTATCTAAATTTTCCTTTAATTTAGTCAACAAGTAAAG
Source organism: Dalechampia spathulata (assembly GCA_948192965.1). Classification (NCBI taxonomy): domain Eukaryota; kingdom Viridiplantae; phylum Streptophyta; class Magnoliopsida; order Malpighiales; family Euphorbiaceae; genus Dalechampia; species Dalechampia spathulata. The sequence goes on from CANYBF010731534.1 coordinate 15,398, forward strand.
TCACTTGTGCCATCAACTGTTGTGTCTCTTTTTTTCTTGATTATTATGTATTTTTAGGAGTTTATGATGAAAATGATTATTAGTAAAGGATAGGAAGGTTGTGGTCAATATATCTTAGATATGCGCCATGGTTTTTGTCTACTCCAAGGAACTTGCTCCTTTTGAAGCACATTGCTATCCCTCTCTTTACTCAAAAAATTATGTCCTTGGTTCCATTCTCTCTTCATTAGATTGTGAGTCATATGAATTTGTCAAACATCAAGATAGTTCATTGGTTATAAAGCCAATTAATGTGTTAACTATCCTTTTCATTTTATACATTTATATGTTTGGGGTCCATGCCTTGTTGTTTTATGAGTTATCATTTCTCTATTTTTTGGGTTGAAATAAAAGCTCAGTACATTCATATGTTTTGGGTCCATGCCTTCTTGTTTTTTGAGTTATTCTCAATTCTCTATCAAACTTCTTGTGTTGATATATGCCCTCAAAATGAAGTAGCAAAAAGAAAGAAAAAATAGACACATTCTTAAAATAGCTTGAGCACTTCTATTTCAAATGCAGGTACCAAAACATTTTTGGGTTGATGGTTGGTTTTCTTGAATCAACTTGAAAATGATACTCTTTTTCCTACTAAGGCTAATTAGCTGTAATGAGATGCACAAAGGGAATCCTCTTGTCTCCAAAAACATACGTCCTCGACCTTTAGTAGAAATAGGAATGATGATGACTAAACCTTGTAGCACTCCATTGACTTCTAATGCACATCTTGCAAAGGATGATTGTGACTTGTCTAATGATCCAAAGAAATACTGGAGGTTTGTTGGGAATTTGTCTTACTAACTTGTTTAAATATTGTTTTTTCGATGTGTGTTTGTTAGCTAGTTTATATTTGCATCTGCAGGAAAACATTGGGCAACTTTGAAATGGATCTTATGTTTTTTGAAAAGAGCTCTTGAAATTGGTATATCATATAGCAATCACGGGCATACTCATATAAAGTGTTTTGCTAGTATTGATTGGGCTAGATCTAAGATTGATAGGAGATCTACCACAAGCTATTGTGTTTTTGTTGGTGGGAACTTAGTGTTATGGAGAAGTAAGAAACATAATGTTGTATCTTGGTCTAGTGTAGAACTTGAGTAAGAGTGGTGACATAGTCCACATGTGAGATTATGTGAATACATTATTTGTTAATTGAAGTTAGGTCAAAACATTCTACTTTGGGAAACCTTTGATGTGATAACTAAATTGCTCCTCATTTCGCCCCAAATCCAACAATGGATTGAAGCCCTACTTTTTCTTCCAATTAGTCGAGTGGGAGTAGATTTCTACTAGCTACATGAGCACCTGAGGAATTAGCAAATTTATTAATGAAGGCTTTAAATGAGACCCGAGTTGATTATCCAGCTTGAAAGGGAGTTTTATCATTTATTGACGTTCAAGTGGTAGAAATTAGGGAATGGAAAACTGAGTGGAAAACATTTGTTTTTGCGGTTTATCTATTGTAACTTGTATATATTCATGCATCTAATAGAAGGAAAGATACATATTCTCTACAAACCTTTCTCTAATTACAAAAGAAAATGTTTTGTATGATAGATATTTGTTTTTCCTTTCTAATTGTAATTATTTGGAACAATTTTTGAATAAGATGTCATCCTAAGCATACTTATCACTCTTCCTTAGTTATTATCCCTTCCCAATTTTACTTATATTTCCAATATCTATTTCTAAGATTTTAAGTTATCCCAGTGCTTGCTGTGTTTCAGTTAAAGGAGTAGTGGATAAGACGTTGCAACATTGTGCATTATAGTGGCCAGGGGTTGACCATCTACCTACTCAATAGAATTAAAATAACAATTTTATCAGGGATACATATTTTTTCTCATTAAAAAGTGAGAAAATATATTTTCCAACTTCAGTTTACATGTGCAACCACTTGGTGGTGTTATGATTTGTAATAGAGATGGAATGTCTGTTGGATGAAGAAATTCCCTAACGAACCAGAATCTACTATGAAAAGTTGGATTCACTCCATTCATGTAGCAGAATATATAGTCTAAAAAATAATTCTTCATTCAAATTGATTAGTAGCTGTCTTCTTAGGAGTTCTTAAAACATGACGCCAGCTTCTTGGACTTGGATTAATTAGGAAGCACTCATTTGAGGCAAGTAAATTATCGTAAACTCAGGGACCCTGCTCATTAGCCAGATATAGTGATGTCATTTCTGTGGTCAAGCTCTTACTGTCATTTTCAAGCTATTTCCAAAGCTCTTTTATTTATTTATTTATCTATCTATCTAGCTTTTGCTCTAACTCATACTATTGGATTATCTTTCTTGGATATCATAGGCCATTTGTGATACTTTTTGATTTTAAGGTAACTAATATACATGATTCCAATTATTTGGGGCTTAAGTAGAGAGATGGTTCAGCTGGACCAAAATAATTTGAAGTGCACTACATGCTTCCAACAATCTACTGCTTAAGTAGAGAGCTGATGAACCAAATGAATTTAAAATTTTGAATATTCCAGTTCAGTATTGGTTAAATTATATTCAATGCAACTTTTTCTTCATGAAGCTGTGCTATAAACTTCTAATTTGGAGCAATATCTCATGATTGTATATTGTGCTCAATAAGAATGTTGCAACTCTTGTGTGGTTATGTGAACTCTGCAATATTCACCATAGGCATGAAGTTTGAAATTATGTTGTGTGAAAATCATCATTTCTAAAAGCTTTAAAATTGTTGTATTTTCTTAATATCTTCCTGTTCCTTTTCAATTTTAAGCAACTGGGTCAAAAATCTCTAAATGAGTTGAACAATCCTGGAAGTTACTGATGTTCATCTTCTGGTGTCTTTCTGTTGCTTGTTTAGGGTCTCAAAAGGAGTGAGAGATATACCTGGGAATTTACAATCTGCTACCAGCAATATTCCTTCAGGGAAAACTCTTATGTATTTTGGTTTATTTCTGGCAACTGGAGTGTTCTTTATCTTCATTGCATTTGCCCTGTTTTTGCCGGTCATAGTTTTGATGCCCCAAAAATTTGCAATCTGCTTTACACTTGGATGTGTCTTTATTATTTCATCATTTGTGGCGCTAAAGGGTCCCAACAACCAAATTTCTCACATGACATCAAAAGAGGTACTATGAGAAGTTTGATGCGTTTTCTTGTCATGACATGCATGACATATTCTCCTTGTTGTTCAACTTAATGTTCTTATGCCTGCCTAACCCTTGATTTGTTTCATCTTTCTTTTTGATCCTTATCCAGAGACTTCCTTTTACATTGGGATTCATAGGCAGCATGGTGGGTACCATATACGTCTCCATGGTGCTTCACAGCTACATACTGTCCGTGCTATTTTCTGTTGTACAGGTATCTTCATGAGTTCTTCATGCAGATTTAATTTCCGTCTCAATTGTATATTTTATTCATTTTCCTGTGACCTTTTTGGAGCCGGCTTGGAGTCCTGTTCCCATCAGTCTAACATAGTTTCTGATTTCTGTTAGCTACCTGTTACTTTGCAATTAGCCATGCATTCGCTCATCAACTTATCCAGAAATGATGCAACACTAGTGTGATATTTTCGGTGGAATTTTGTAGGTTCTTGCCCTTACATATTATGTCATTTCCTACTTCCCTGGTGGGTCTGCTGGTGTGAAATTCCTCTCATCGTCCCTGATCTCGTCAGTTACGAGATGTTTTGGAAGGTGATGGTGTTCTGTATATTGTTACATGTATATTTTGTCACCCATATTTTATATTTTTAGATATTCTCGCCCTCTTTTTTACATATTCTTATGTGCAGTGATGGGTTGATTTTACTGAACCATAAACTCTTGTGGTTGATTTTATCAAACCATAAACCCAATTGAGTATGACCAAAAACGTATATTATTACCTTCCAAGGACTTGCTAAAAAAAAAGTAGTCTACACTACCCCGACAAACTAGTTGATAACAACTATTTTGCATATAGTTATTTTTAATTTTTTATTGGTTCTTGTATGTTCTAGCTAGCTAGATGCATCCGGAATCAATTTGGTCCAAAGTAGCTTGTATATAATAGTTTACATAATCTGTGATCTCAATTTGTTGGGATGATATATAGCAGCTATCCTTTTAAGTTCTGTCATTATATGAGAATTCAGAAGTCGGTGAAAGTTTACTTGGTTTCATATGCATCTGAAAATTGGTATCATCGTCTACTTTTAATTGGTTTAATCGAGTCATGCATTTGACACTTGGCATTTGATAGAAGGAAAAGATCATGGAGTATGTGCCTAGATTTCTGATGGATCATACCTAGGACCAATCTAATCCTCATACTGCTCACTTTCTCTATTGATGGTGATCTAGTACTAGTCCAGGCATGAAAATGAGTAATCCATGACAAATTTCTTAAGATGTAGAGCTCCTAAATACCCAATAATGCACGTTTCCGAATACCTGCCAACAATTCATGCTCATCGCTTTCTCGTTTTGTCTCAAGCTGTTGACACAAATTCATAGTTAAGGATCAAATTTCAATTGTAGGATTGTGTGCAAAATAATTCGTCACCAGCAGCTTTTCTTTTTGGAGTGGCAATATAGGTTCATAATAAAGGAGTCTTAAAGCTTATAAGCCAACCACATCTATTTATAAACTATATAATAAGTTAGATGTCTTTGAAATAATTTAAACGTTTCTAATTTGAACTTATAAATTTTAAAAAATATATTGATGAGACATTTTCATTTTGAAGCTTGTAAACATCTTTCGTTGATAAACATTGTATTATATTATTCTTTCTTCCTCCCTTTATTTTCTCTAAATAATTAATTATTTATATTATTTTCTATAATCACTTTTTAATGTCTTTAATTTTAATAAAATATTAAGATTATATATACTATTTAACTTGAATCTTGATAAAATTTTATTGTAAAGTATAATTTTATTTTTATTATTATACATATCATTTAAGATTATATTATTTTTTAAAAATTTTATTATTATACATATCATTTAAAATTTTATTTTAAAATTAATAAATCATTAAATTTTAATTCATATTATCATATATTTGAATTTAATTGTTTAATGATTTTAAAGAATATCATGGTTGATTCTTAATTAATTATTTATATTAATTAAAAAAGTTTAAAAATATTTCAAAATAAATTTTAACATACAATAATTTTAATATTGTTATGTTTTTGATGAAAAAATAAATTTTTATTAACTAAAATTTATAAAAAAAACTATCTATTAGCTATTAAATTAATAAAAATAAGTACTATATTTTATCTTAATTAAAATCTCAAAATAGGTATATTTCATGGTCTATTATTTTTATAATATGAGTTTGAAAAGATTAAGTTAGACATTAATAATGTAAGATAGTTTTATAACTTTAATAAAAATCTCATTATCTTTCAAAAAATTATAAATAATATTTTTCTTTATATAATTTTATTATAAAAATTAAGTATTAAATTAAGTATTATAAATTAAGTATTATAAATTAAAATTAATACTATTTTAAATTATTAAAATAAAATAAAATTAATTTTGATAAATTTAAATTTATTAATAAAACTCTTGAAATGGATCATTTGTTTATTTATTTTAGCATATAAAATTAGATAGTAAAAATTAATATAATAAATTAAACTATTAAATAGTAAAAATAATTAATCTTTATATTTAATTTTGAATAAATTCTTAAATAAAAATTAATTATTATAAATTAAATTATTACTATTAAATAATTAAAATAAAATTTATTCTAACAAATTTAGAGGAAAATGTGGAACATTATTTTATTTATCAACATTCTCTCTTTTAATATCAATACAAAATGTAAGAAATGTATGATTCATCAATTTATTTAGTTTGATTTTTATAAAGTAAGTTTGAAAAGATTAAGTCAGACATTAAAAGTGTAAGATATTTCTGACTTTAATAATATTATTAAATTTTTAAAAATAATAATAAGTAATTTTTTAAATATAATTTTATTATAGAAATTAGTTGATATATATTAAAATTATTTTTGATAGATAATTAAAATAAAATAAAATTAATTTTAATAAATTTATATTTTTAAATAAAATTGTAGTTTTTAAAATTAATTATTTATGTATTTTTTGTATAAAATTAAATAATACAAATTAATTTTAATGAATTTTTAATAAATTTAAAGGGAATGGTTGAACTTTCATTTTACTTATCTTCTTTTGTCTTTTAATATTAGCTGAAAATCTGAAAAATGTATCCATTAATCTATTTTATTTAGCTTTTATAATGTAAGTTTAAAAAGTTAAGTTAGATATTAAAATGTGAGATTTTTGAATCTTTAATAAAAATATAATATTTTTGAATATAATTATAAATGATATTTTTATATAATTTTATTATATGAATTAGTCATGACATTAGACCATTAAGATAAAATAAAATTAATTTTAATAAATTTAGCTTTTTAATAAAATTTTGTTACTTTAAAACTAATTATTCATAAGTTACTTTTATATAAAACTAGATAATTAAAATTAATTTTAATGAATTTTTAGCAAATTTAATGAGAGATAAAACTTTTATTTTACTTATTCCATTCTTTATTTTAATATTAGTAAAAAATTCAAAAAAGTTATGTTTCATTCATTTATTTCATTTCATTTTTATAACATAAGTTTTAAAAAGTTAAGTTTAAATGTTAACAATATTAAATATTTTTACAACTAATAAAAGATCTTATATTTTAAAAAATCATCATAAATAATATTTTTATTTATATAATTTTATTATAGAAATTAATTACTATAAATAAAAAATATTGATATTAGATAATTAAAATTAAATTAAATTAAATTAAATTAAACAAATTTAGATTTTTTAATAAAATATTATTCTTTTAAAACTAATTATTTATGTATTATTTTTTATATAAAATTAGATAATGAAAAATAATTTTAACAAATAAAACTATTAAAGTGAAAGTTAAAGTTGTATTATTATATCATAGTGAAAATTAATTTTAACATATTAAATCATTATATAGAATTAGTATTTTATAAACATAAATTAATTTTAAATAGAATCTTTTAATTGAATTTAATTTTATAAACATAAATTAAAACTATAATATTAGATAATAATGAAAATTAAATTTAACATATTAAAATATTATATAATATATTATAGATTGAAATTAGATAATAAAAATTAATATTTATATTTAATTTTAAATATAATTTTTAAATTATAATCAATTATAAATATAAATTAAAATTATTAAATAAAATAAATATAGAGGGAAGGGTGGAACAATATTTTTGTTTGTCCCTTTTCCCATTTTAAAGATATTATGATATAAATTTATTAACTTATTTTTATAGGTACTATATTTTTTACATATTAAATGAAATTATAAATTTTAATTGACTTATTAATATCATTCTAATCAAATATTATTTTTTAATAAAAATTTTTTGTATTATATTTTTTTCCAACATAATTTTATGAATTATTTTATAAATTTAATAAAATCTTGTATACATTTATTATTTATTGTCATACTCCAATATTAGAGATATGAAAAGGTATAAGACAACTAAGCCTCTATGCTAAAACAAAATAAAATTTTTTCCAAAAGTAAAACTTCATGAAATATTGAATTCATAATTGTAATAATATTATTTTCTTGTACACATCTTCATCGAAGTATCTAAAGTTCAATGGAAGTTAATATTCCAAAAGCTCATTGGAAGAAGGTTTGCTAGCAAAGGTGAGTATCAGATTGATATTAAAATTTTAAATCAAATAGACTAAATTGAAAATTAAATCCATGAAATCAAAATCAAACAAAAATGATTGGATATAAAAAATGAACTGAAGAAACTGAAAATCAAATTCAAGGAACTAAAATAACTAAAAATTAAAAAAGTTAAATTGAATAATAACTATTGAAATGATGTAGTTTTAAAATAATATATATATATATATATATATATATATTAATATGAAATGATGTCAATTTTATATTTAGTTTTTTGATTTTTTTGATCAATTCAATTACTAAATAGCTCATTTCAAATTGAAAATTGAAAATTAAAAACTTGACATTATTAACAAGTGAAATGATAAGCATATTTTGTTGATACAACATAAGCCTATAATAAATTTTAAATTTATAATCATTTATCATACAAAATGTTTTTTTACAAGTATATAAGTTGTAATTGTAGTATAAAGATTATTGATCTTATAAGGATTAATATGTTAACTATTAGATTCAATCACTTTTATGATCAATTAAGAAAGATTAATAATTAAAACTAGATTAATAATTACAATTAAATAAAGATTTAAAAGGTAATCTTAAAATAAAGAATTAAAACTATGTTAATCAAATAAGAAATATTAATAATTAAAATTAAATATATATATATCTCTAGCAATTTTCAATTATTAGGGTTAAATATATAAAATGGACTTCAATTAAGTAATCAATGAAGGTGGATAAGATGATATTATTTAACCTTGAAATCCCTACAATTGTTGGCAACACGTGCGATTTATAGTGGTTCGGCTAACTCTTGCCTACGTCCACTTTCTCCTAAGTCTCAACTTAGGGTTCCACTAAAATCTCAATCAATTACAATAAAAGGATTCACCAATGAATCCAATCCCCAGTGTTTTCAAGGTTTACACTCTAACCTTTACAATTTCAATCCTTACAAACAACTCAAATACAATAATCCCCAATGGATTAATTCTCACACCAACCCCACAATGATTACACTAATACACAAAGAGCAAATGAGTAAACAAGCTTAAAACTTACTTGTAACTGGTGAGAATAGCTCAAGAATAGATGCTCTGTGATTGTATTTTCGTTAGCTCAAAAGATATGAAAGTTATTGTATGAAACTAGCCATTTTTCAAACTTTAAAACATAATTTCTAAGATACGTATGGCCGTACAGTATTTGTACGCCCTTACGGATTCAAACTGGCCATTGGAAAATGCAAGGGAACTGTGGTACAGCCGTACCATCACTTGGTACGCCCGTACCAACCTAAGTTTCCTGAGAAACAAATTTTCCTACAAACTCGCGGACGGCCATACCAATCAATGGTACACCTGTACCAAAACAGGTTTACTGACAAACCAAATTCCTGCGAGCTCGTGTATGGCCGTACCAACCAATGGTATGCCCTTACCAAAATAGGTTTACTGACAAACTAAATTCCTGCGAGCTCATGTATGACCGTACCAACCAATGGTACGCCTGTACCAAAACCAATGAAATAATACATACTTGGTACGCCCAGCCGTGGGGTCGTACCACTTCACATACAACAGTTGGTACGCCCGTACCAAATACAAAAAATACTTAGAAAATTGCAAATAACTTAAATTGACTCACACGTGATACAACACTCAAAACCTAGGGTCTAACAGGTTCACTTAACCATACAGTTATAATGCCCTCCTATGGAAGATGAGTACTGATACATACAGGATCCAGTATGAGATTATGCACAATAATACAAAAATGAAAGGAAATGCTATAGGAAAATTAGAGAGAGAATACATAGCATGATTACATACACACAATCATGCATTATTCCTCAATTACAATGAAATGAAAGACAATGTTATTACAGGTGCACTACAAGTGTACATATATCAATGTTTTTAAAGACATGATGGCTTATATACAAAATTTTACTTAGAGGAACTTATAGATGACTATTTATAGTATTTATATTCATGTTTCCATAACATTCTATGTTATGTTGAAAAAGTAAAGGCAAAGTGAAAGCAAAGGCATGATAAGAGTGCATACATTGAGCTATTCATTTTAAAGATGAAATTTTGCTATAATTTATATAGAGAAGGATGAATATAGATTTTATATGATATAGTTGTTAATTATCATTAATCCATGATAACAGACCATTGAGAATGTAATATGGCATTATATAGAAATAGGTAGTTAATGTTCTTAATGTTATTTGATAAAGGTTCAGTATGATTATAGAATGTGATACAAATGTGTTATTATGATTTCATTTAATGTTATATTATATTGGTATCATCTTGTTACAGATAATTATGCTAATTATGGCTATTATTATAAATAGTTATAGTTGCTATATTATTAATTGATTGAAATGATATTGATGACTTATATAGCATGAAATAAATATTTTCTACAGACATCAATAGAAGACAGGTGATGTTATTATTATGCGAAATAGTGTTCCATGATATTTGAACTATTATTGAGTGTTTACATATAGTTTTCAATGTTATTGAGTTAAGGAGGCATTTTAATGCTATATTATGGTGATTTTTGTAAAGAATACTTATGATTAAGATATTTTGTAATTTTACATAATGGCATAGCAATTATTTTAATAAGCATCAATATGAGACATTCTTCAATATATTTTGAATAGAATTTGATGCATGATATGTTTATAGATGATATGATATTTGAATCATTATATAGCACCACTGAGTGAAATACTCAGTATTTATCCTCTGATAAATGCATGCTGAAAGTTTACGAAGAAGCATATGGATCTAGAGGCACCAAATTAGCAGGTCTATTTATATGCCAAAGTTTCAAAAATGTTAAGTACTCCTAAGTTATGTAATTATACAACTATATATATGAGTCCAAGGTAGTAAATAATTGCATTGATGTTTATTAAGTACATGAACATTTGAAATTTTTTTTAAAAAGATATTTTTACTTATCCTTTATAGGATAATTAATATTTTTCACCTATTCAAAAACTGTTAGTCATTCTATGGGAGCATGTTACATCGTATAGGGTGTGACATGATTGATTAATTTAGTGCCACGTTAAAGCACAAATCAAGATCCAAAGTTCAATGAATCTAATTTCAACATTTTAGTGTATGCTATAGAGAATCATGTTTTTTCATTGTAATTTAATATTCAATATTTTATCAATAAAAGGCATTATTCATTTTGAGTTTGCTTGAAAGACTTTTAACTAAATAATGAATTCCAAGATATTGGAACAATATAAAAGAATTCATAAATAGTTTATAAAATGAGATTCTTATTGTATACAAATGTTCAATATTTAAGTGATCCCTAATCAATGTATTAATAAGAATGGATATTATTCATGCGGTTAAGATCAACATATGTTATTCTTCCTTATAGGGTGATTCTCATTCACTAAGATATGAGTTATCTAAAGTAAACATATGGATGGGTAATTAGAGACAAGCTTATTGGAGACCTTGCTAGTGAGATTTCATATGGATAATTAATCTATTTCTGTGAAACATATATCACTCATATTAATAATGCAAGTATCCTTGAGACTTGAGATAACAAGGTTATCTTGACTATGGATCACTATATTTTGACTCCTATGTTTTATTCCTTCTTATGAGGCATTCATAGCTTGAAGGTTGGATATAGTGTGAAGTAATTGAAGGTATTTGTTTATCAATCAAGAATTCACTACCCCAGATTAATAGTAAGGGTTTTATCTCATTGATTCATGTAATACTCTTTATTCAAGAATTTCTAACTAGAGTGGAATGTCTATTAATGAATGAGTTTCATAAAAGCATTTTGGGAATAAAGATTATGATTACATCAAACATCAAATTTAGAACATGATCTAACATAATTGATCATGTATTGAGTTGACATTAATCCATACTGAAATCTAAAAAAGATAGTGCTTGGTGAAAGGAGTTTATTGTATGGAATCTGATGTGGAAGGGTTGTAGTCAAACTAATGACCTCTTGAAATTTAAGCAATCATGATGTGTGACTAGACACCAGTCTTGATTTACATAAGATATTATTAATTAGAGATTAATAGATGTTGTTAACATGTCAAGAACCCAAAAGGTCATACGTTAAAAGTTAGAAGAATGGTAATGATGATTAGATGTTGATAAGATAATGTTTTAGATCTTTAATCTTTATTTGATAGAGCATGAAAAGAGCTTTGATTTGATACCAAGATCACATGAATCTAATAAGTAAAACTAAAGATACATGTGTTTTAAGATGGTATATGCCATACGCATGCCGAATGTAGGCTTGGACATGATTTGGTCAATATGTGAGTGTCATATGACTTATTCATATGTTATAAGTTAGAAGGAAAAGGCATATGACTATTATGTGTTTTAGGAAGGATTTTAAGTCATACATATGCATGTGACTTAAGTAACCCAAAAAACCTAATTAGGTTTTAATAAGTTGTCTAACACAACTTTTAGGGTTACGCATAAAAATAAAAGGAGATGTTTAGTTGCGTCCTTTCTTTCTCCCTTCTAGCCTCATTCAAAGCTCTCAGAGAAGAAGAAGAACTTGGTTTTGATCAAGACTAAAAGAGAAAGCTAAATACCATAATCATCCATCATCCTCGTTTCTTACATTTTATTTTTACTAGTCTCTAAAATAAAACTAGTAATTTAATTACTAACTATTCCATCTTACTTGGTGTATCATTTAGAGATCCTCTAATTTAAGGATTGAAAAGTTTACTATAGCTTTTTAGACAAGCAAGAACAAAGGAGATCGGCTAAAAGTAAGTTTACCCACTCTCTTATCATGAACTCTTCTCTTATGTGTGTTCTATGTGTATGATTACCTAGATCCACTTAATTAACATGTTATAAAAATTTTAAAACTCACCTTTTGCTACTAAACACATTTTATAAAACCAACATAACAATCATGAAAAAGTTAATAAACATAAGCCGGATTGTGAAAAATCAAGCAAAAATAATCAATTTTAAGCAAAATTGATTAATAGCAAAACCAGACTTTCTAAGATCATATAAAATGTCACTTAGAAACAAATCAATGTCCAGTGAAGCTAAAAATGTAAAGTAACATGATTAAACATAATTAAAATGGTATTGATTGAGTAATTAAATGATTTAATGGCAAAATCATAAGCAATTGATCATGGCACATTGAATTGGAAGTCATTAACATTACTAAACATCAATAAGAGATAGCAAACTCAACCAACTAAAGCCAATCATGTCATAAAACATCAATTAAACAAATTAAATAAGCATTTAATTTAAGAAATAATAATTTTGAGGCCAAAATTAAAATGTATGATCAATATATAATGAACTCAGATCATTAAGGCTATTATGAAGCCACTAATGCTACTAATAATGTCAAAACATCATAGGAAATAAGAAAAAATGAATGAAAATGAAGTTTTTATCAAATCTGAGATGTGATGTGCATATCACATCACATGATATGTGCTACATATAGGCTATGCGTAGTGCACATCATGTGATGTACGCAGCATGTAATGAGGTAAATCTGAAGGAAAATACATTTTTAAGTAAAAAATTAAAATCCAACTCAAATCTCAGTATATGTAACGTAATGGCGGATCATTTAAAGCATTAGTTAGTATCACACCCTAATTTTGGACCGGCTTTGATTCAGATCGATTCCGAGTTGATTCTGGGCCATTTAGGGTTCTTTCGGACTGTTCTGGGTCTCTTCAGACCGGGCTAGGCCCGTTTAGGGTTTGTTTTAGCACTTTCGGGAGGATGTGTGATCACATATG